>JAAAPX010000032.1:0-226714 GCA_012656285.1 Aspergillus fumigatiaffinis | reverse complement strand
GCGGAACTGGGGGCGATTGAGGTGCTTCCAGGTGGAAGCATCCTGGCCAGTTACACCGATGTCTGAGGCGCTTTTACCAAATGCACCGTTCACATTGGTGACGCTGGAACATACTGAGTCACCCTGGCTGATCCCAACAGGGATAAGGTCTGGGTGCTGGGCGGATCATCATCTATGAGGTCAATGAATGAATAATAATTAACCATTAAGTTCATTTGGCCTGCTATATGTACACAACCACAGGCTCCTTTGTCAGTGTTAAGCCATCCTCGCTCATGCAAGCAGCATTAACCATGAGAGTAGATGATCTCTCACTATGACGCAGACCGACCATTTCCCTCACAGTTGTAGACATTGCTGACAACAAAACCATTGCAGCGTCCCGCCACAGTCTTGGTTGAAGGAAATCTGCACGGCCAAAGAGGCCCAGTCCAGTACTGGACAGCTCCGAAAAACCCAAACAGTACCTCTCCCACCACCTCTGAGATGTGTCCCAATGTACTCGTTCTAACCCATATGATGTATGCACATGGCCAAACACATGTAGTAACGGACGAACTTTCCACAATTCTTGAAGTAAAAAGGGGCAACCCTCCGGTGAGTCGTGGTACCAGTCCAAGTGGAACTTTGGCGGAGTGTGTGTCACCAGGATATCAGTAGATGCAGGGATGTTGCCAGACCACGGATTGTGATCAACTGGGTATTGGAATGCATTCTCGGGGCCGCCACAAACAGGGACTAGCGGCGCCCCATAAATATTTATCTGCCGTCGAACACCAGAGGAAGCGCCAGGAAAGCTTAGAGACACCGAAGTTTGCTGGAGATAATGTATATTGCCCCAGTCGAAGGCTATGCCAGGTCTCTGTTGCGGAGAATCCCTCGCGCGAAGGCGACTGTTAACTGAGGATGTTGTCACCGCGTCGTCGGCTAACCGGGAATTGACATCGAAAAATCGATCACTATTACCGCATATCACAACCTTGTGGGGATGCGGTAGTGATTTAAGCCAGTTAATGGCTTCCTGGATCTCGGCTGCGCTGCCGTGGAGGGTTAAGTCTCCAGCATGGATCAGAAGATCGCCATATGGGATGTCGCAACGCTGGGAGTGAGTGTCGGAGACGCAGACCACCCGGATGCATGATCGTCGTTGATTTTTCACCGACGCTAGTATCCAGATCAGGTGGTTTAATAAGGTATAGACTACCCTGACGATCGTTGTAAGAGGGGATGATATGAGTTGATGAGGATGGCCACCATGTCCTATCTGAAGAAAGAGAGTCTTTAAGCCGAACAAGTCTTTTCCAAGCATTGCGAAATTATCCTACAGCCTGTGACGTCCATGTACATGATATAATAGACGAGAGCACGACTACTAATACCCCGTCTCCGCCTAGGCAGCCTCTGGGTGACGTGGGCAGTATTCTGGTCACGGACAGATGGCCGGAACGCCCTCTGCCCCACTCAATAATATGACAGAATTGGCTAATGAATGATGTTTATTGATCTGCCGATAATATGCGCTATATTCCAGTCTAATGGGCGAAAATGCCCGGTCCCTCGAGGATCTACCTCTCTACGAAGGAAGCTCGATATCGGTAAATGTAGTTCACAAGGTACTGGGTCAAAGTTTCGCAGTATGGCGAAATCCAACATCTCGATACCATTGCAGCTACACCGTGAAAGGTATACTAGTTTATACTGTAATGACTCCCCGAGACTTGCACATAGTCGCTGCCGGTGACCTTGAACAGCCCCACGACAGCCGATCAGTAAAGCTGCGGCTCGTACTAAAGAACTCATTGCATCACAGTATATGCACACAGACAATTACTGATGGAATAACACCAACATAGGCATACGTGGCCACGGGTCTATACTGTTATAAGCAGCTTGGCACAACGGTGTGGCAGCAACATGAAACATTTATAATTACATCTATGAGGGATAAGGAAAGGGAAAACCTGATCAATGGCCATGGCGGCCCTCAATCAAATCCTTCGCAGCAACCTTTCTGCATTCCTCCAATACCCTCAATTGGTCGGCGACCTCGCCCAGTCTGCTAATGACTTCCTTGTTCCCCCGCGTAAAACCAAATATGACGTATGGAATTCCAAGGTCGCGGCAGAACTCCTTCACATACGGCTGCGCCCGGCGCAAGTTATGCCTCGGGAGGCGAGGGAACAGATGGTGTACGACTTGGAAATTGAGGCCGCCATGCACAAAATCCAACCACGGCGGGCAATCAACGTCCATGGTTGTCCGCACCATCTTCTGAGCAAATGACTCGTCGACGCCCAGATCGGCGCTGGACATGGCGAAGTGAGTCAGTGTGAGTTGTACGTGCAACGGGGCGGTCACCATATGCGAGATGAGGAGAAATATGATGCGGGACGACCACGTCGGGATCGAGAGGTATACCGTCCGGTAGCCGTACCAGTACCAGAAGAAAATCTGGCCCGTCATTTCAAGATAGCGATGCCACCATGCTGCGCCTTTCCGGGGCGCCTGTTCCGGATCAAGGAGGTATGACCATGCTAGGCGGTACAGGTTGAAACGACCGAATAATAGTATGGGATAGTAGAGGTAATGCTGGTACTTGATGAAGAACCGTGCTGCAGCGTCGAGATTCATATCGCGGTCGTAGTAGCTCGAGCGCAGAGAACTAAAGAATCGGGAGGAGATGGCGAAAAACGGCATGTGCTGGATGTCCGGATCGTGCTCGGGCGAGTTGGTTACTATGTGATGCACGTTGTGATTCCGCTTCCACCAACCGATTGATAGACCACCGAGGAAATCGGCAATGAAAATCCCGATGCAGCTGTCAGTGTGGAATCCATGTGTTATGCTTAGGTGACCGGCGTCGTGGACGGTGAATGCAAGCAGGTGCCAGAGCAATCCAAGGAAAAGCCCCGAAAGAGCGTAATAGGAATAGTGAAGACATGTCAAGAAGAGGGCGAAAAGAACCGAGTATCGGAGAAATTCAACAGCATATGAGGTATATGGACAATCGTAGAGACCTTCGGATTGCAGCTTTTCATCGAGCTGGCGGTACTTTGAGGCGACCTCGTCTTGGGACCTCTTATCCAGACGAGGATATTTTGAGACATCAGATGATATCGCGTGGGCGATTGATGCTTCCGCAGATCTGAATTTCCCCAGTTCCAGCTCTGATGGGGATAATGATGAAGCTCGAGAAACAGGGGTATCATTTCCCGCACGCCTCAGACGAACTTGCTCTCCTGTCTCTTCGGGATCGAAGACTGTTGATGGTGGTGTCGATTGTCCAGATGAGCTGACATCTTCAGCAGATACCGCTTCGTCGTCGACGTCCTCCGAGACCAGCGTGCTAAACGTTCCTCCCTGTATCGGAGGCAAGAAATTGTCCCATTTTCCGTGTATTCTTCCTATCACATACCTTTGCATATGTGCCTGTGCTTCCTTTGAGTGCAATGCGGTTATTTCATCCGTTGCATCCCGACCAACCATGTGCAATATGGATTTATTGCCGCCTGGATGATATGGTAGCCACGCGTCGACCTTGAGGACCTGGTCACCCAATATTATGATCATATGGCCATCTGCTATCAATCCCTCAATTTCTCCCCGCGTCCACACTCGATTTTTGCGTGACATGGCCGGCTTCATAGGCCAATGGTAGCTGAAGCGGAGGAGATAGAGAATGGTTCCAATCCCGGACAGATGATGACGATGGATGCTTAGCATTAGACGGAAAGATATGAGGCACTTGCATGTAGAGTGGTATGATTCCCTCAGCATTAGGAAAGTTGGTGTAATGGTGTCAGCCTACAGAGTCACGTGTAGTACATAATCCTCTAATCACCCCGACGACTGAACAAAGAAATAAGACATTAATTATGCTGATTTATCAGGCCTAGAACAGCAAATATCTGGCCATAAAAAAATGTCGCCCCACTAAGCTATTAGTGTATTGTACGATGTGTATGGTACTAGTTATCCAGGCTTCCGAGGTTATCTTAAGGTAGTGGACTACTGTACCTGTCCTGAGTCATAGCTGATGTGCTTTGATATTATCTTACGACTAAATTATTAGCGATACACTAGTGGACTAGTGCTTGTTCCTGGTAAATAACAGGATTCAGTGGTGGGACTACGCAAGACGGGTCCGGTCCGCCAGTGGGCTTGGTGTACAAGAAAGTATGTAGGACGCCTATTGTGAGTTTGTGACAGGCATCGCTGAGTTCAACATGCATCATCATGCATAGCATCCTCTTGTCAAATCTATGGTGCAAAGGATCCACCAGGCGGCTGACATATGCAAAATTAGCGTATATTGAGGCCACCGGGGACCACCAGTTGGACCACCATGTCTACAGATATATATCTGTGTCGCAGTATTCAATTATGAATAACAATGCACATGAGGATTCGATATCAATACCCTAAGGATGCGATATCTAAGTTATACGAGCATTCAACATCCTTACTATACAATATTCAGTGATTCGATCCTTACTATCCGGTATTTGATATCAGTGCAGTGTGTGCGACTACAGGAGGGCAGGAGTGCTGAGACATAAGCATTGTAGGAAAACAAAAGATTCCCTTTGTATCAGTACCTTAGTCGGTTATGGCCATTCTGGGAGTGTTTCGTGCAGGTTCGGCTTTCCCGCTCTTGGATCCGCGTCTGCCAACTTCTCGCCTGCTTTCGCACTGTAGCGATGTCGGTGCGACAATGGTTCTCACCTCGCCTGAATGCGCTGCTATCACTGGCCTGCTCGGGTCGGATTTAGTCTTATTGTCAATTGCTCCTGTCGACAGCTGCGAAGATGGTGAGAAAGCAACGACAATACCTCCTATGAGGTTTTAATCCGGAATTCTGGCTTGTCGTGTTGTGGAGGAAGCCCCGGAAGTTGTGTACAGATTGGCTGTCCCTACTGCGCATACACCAGTTCCTGCTTGGGCATGACGCTGGATTTGACGGAATAAATGTATCATATAACTAATCCACCCAGGTGGATACTTTCTTTCCACCATCCACCACCAGGTCTGCACCCGTGATCAAACTCGCCTTTTCACCAGCCAGAAACACGCATGCCTCTGCAATCTCCTCAGGATTACCCCATCTCTTGACTGGAATAGTGTTAATAATAGGGCTATAATTAGCTCCCCTTCTCTCTGACTCTGCCGATGCTGTCCAGTTTAGCTTCTTATACAAATTAAGAGCAGGCAGAGCTCAACTAACTGGCCGTCTTCACCCATCCCGGCAGAACGGCGTTCACTCGAATTCCATCCGTAGCGTAGGCGATAGCGTCAGTTTTGGTCATCCCAAGCACTCCAGCTTTAGTCGCTGAGTACTTCGCTTCGTTAGTGCTGTTCCTGATGGCTGGAGAAGAAATCCCTACCCCCCCGGAAGTCGGATGCGAAACCAGCGCAAAGAGTGAAGAAACATTGACGATGGCCCCACGCTGTGCAGGAGCGCCAGTTCTATCCATCATATGCATTAGAAGATACTCTTTGGGAGAAGGAGGGGGGGTTAGTTAGCGGTACAAACCTGGGCCGAAGCTCTGCATTTTGCTTCATCATCTGCCGAATCTCGGCCCTCTGGCAGAGCCACGTGCCACGCAGATTTACTGCAACTTGTGGATCAAAGGAGGAAGTCTCCAGCATATGCGTCCTTGCACGGGGATCACTTGTGATTCCCACATTATTGACCGCGTAGTGGATTCCTCCGAAAGCGGAAACGCCTGCGTTAATAAAGTCCTGCACTTCGGACTCAGAAGCAATATCTACCTTTCTCACCATTGTTTGCACAGCAGGATTTATGGATCGAAGCTCTTGCGACACGACATCAAGGTTCTCGCAGTCGATATCACCTAGTAGAAGTCGGGTGCAGCCTTCTTTGACAAACGTGTGGGAGATTGCGCGCCCAATTCCCGAGGCTGCACCGGTGACAAGAGCAACCCTGTTGTCCTTTAGCACAGGTCATGAGTCCTAGGGCTTGGTTGTCTTGCCCTTTCATGTAGGTAAACGGACTGCCCATCGCAACGGGTTTGCAAATGTGGTCCGAATTTAATTTTTAGTACTTCCCTGTCCAGGCTTTGCGGCTGCTTATATATCGACGGCTATTAGATATGTTTGATAGTTCCGGAATGTAGTCCGGCGCATTCAACCCTGACATGAAGCAATATCCCGTAGGGCGGCGGCATAAGGCTACAGATGGAAGCGGGACATCGGAGTACTTAGTGCATCGCCGTTACTTTTCCCCTTTGTTATCCCGAAACATATTATTCGGCTTTCACGTCTATCCTCGGCTGGCCACGACCCCTGATAGCGGGTTACGGAGGCAGCAATGACAGCGGTGGATTAGGCGGGCCATCATGTACACTTTCTGCGACCTTTTAAGAGGCAGCCTAGGCTGAGGCTTCCAGGTTCAATACTACAATTCTCCAACATCAGACATAGCATCCTCCTGGACTCAAAATGGCAGCTCCATTGACCAAAAAAGTCTTCGCGATAACCGGTGCTGCGTCTGGAATGGGCTTGGCTACGGCAAAGCTCCTTCTTTCTCGTGGGGCCTTGCTGGGCCTTACCGACATTAACTCGAAGGGGTTGCAGCAATTCCAGGATTCGCTTGATCCATCGCAAAGAGCCCGCATTATGACACAGCCTATTGATATTACCAATAGGGAGGGTGTGAAGTCATTCCTGGACAATACAAAAGCACAATTTGGTCATTTGAACGGCGTTGCTAACGTCGCTGGTACGTGTGGCAAATTGATGGGATCCCACCAGATTTGGCAGACTCCCGATGAGGAGTATGATCTGATCATGAACACCAACGTGCGCGGCGTGTTTAATTTCCTCCGCGAAGCTTTGAGGCCCGGTTATCTTGAACCGTCATCCAGCATTGTCAACGTTTCTAGCCTTTATGGTCTTAAGGGTGCCCCTATGTCAGGGCCATATTGTACAAGCAAGCACGCTATTATTGGTTTGACCAAAGCTGCTGCTCAGGAGGCGGGAAAGAATGGTATCCGCGTTAATGCGGTCTGTCCGTGAGTTCACCTTGTCTCAATCTTTACGTGATCTGGCATCGAGCTCCCTTGGAATGAAACTGATTCGGTCTTTGCACGCAGGGGTGCCGTGCTCACACCACTTATGCAATCGACTGCGGACCGCTTCGGCGGGAATCCAGTCATTAATACACCACTACCCCGTGTGGGCGAGCCGTCAGAAGTCGCGTCGACTGTTGCATTCCTTTTAGGCCCGGAGAGCACATTTGTAACGGGGGCGATCTGGCCCGTGGATGGGGGAGCAAGCGCTTGAGGTTTGGATTTTTATTGATTGATGGCATCCTTGCTGCATCGTGAGTGACGCAGCCGATGACACTACGTATAGCATCAAACTCTGTACTTCTTTATGTTTTTTTAAATGCTCTATGCCAAGAGGTTAAGTGCTCCTTTGCTGCGCAATATCATCCAATGATCTTCCACGCATCCAACAGCATGTTCATCAGGAATACCGACGGCAGCTGTAGGGTTGAACGAAGTCTGCACTGTGTTGAGTTGGAAAGTTGGAGCTAGTGTATTCTAAAGCGGCGACCTATGTATTTAACCGGGATCTTGCTATTGATTAACACCCAGCTATTCGCTGCTTAGTCTTATATTTCTGGAAGACAGCCCGTACGGATATTCGCATTATCCTACGTATGATGGTCCAGCTTTCAACGCACTGTCCCAGGTGAACGTATTACGCATACGACAAGAGGGGCACATGACCCTTCTCGGATGTAGATCTAACGAGGACACATCTGCTACGTTAAAACTGTAGGCTATGGCCCTTCCGGACGGTAGCGCACTGGCATCTCATATGTGGCGGCATTGAGATATATACAGATCCTTCCTGAGGCGACTGATGGTCACCCAGAGGTATGTTGTTAAGTGAATATCACTAGAGTAAGAGCCATATTAAGATACGCGCGCCGATGGCGGAACTTGTTGACTCGTCCTTTGTCCAAGTCCATTCTCATAGATCCCACAACGTTATAATGCCCTTTGGCACCTTTTCATGCAGCTTCCCGCACCGGACGACCTGACTGTGTGTCCTCTACAACAGCCTGAAGCTGTCGTAATTGTTGCTGAGAGATTGCTGCATACTTGCAATGTTCCCTGACCGTAGGACCGTACTTGTGGAACAAGAATGGGAGAGGCATGCATAGGACGGAGATGAATGCGGGGATTGAAGAAGCCCAGTGTATTCCCAACCCTTCATACATGTATGTCGTAAAGAGCGGGAAGACGGCACCGAATAGATACCGCAATATTGACATGCCGGCTAGAGCCGAGGCGGCAAAAGATGTGTAGGAATCGATGAGATAGTTCACAATTCCTAGGTATACCAGAATCAAGCCAAAGCCGAATGGTACTAATGATGCGACGCTGGCCATCCAGTGAATAGACGGATAATTTGTCCATGCAAACCAGAACAGCCCGATGGGAATTGAGACGGCGGAGACCATGCATGGTGGGAGCCGTGCCTCAGGTGGAGCACGGCCATTGCATTCCTGCTCAACCTTAACAAACCGTTTATTATCGTACAGAGTATAAAGGGCGCCGAGAAGAGTCCCCACCATGACCCCGAGAAACGGGAGCCCGCCTACTCCGGGATTCCACCCGCGCTGCTCTTCGTAAACGATAGGAAAGGCTGCGAACAACATGTATAATGTGCCGTATATCACAGAAGCGTAGAAGGCAAGGAGTAAGACTATAGGCTCGCGGAGGAGCAGAGTCCAGGGGCGGAGGACTACCGCCTGGAAGCGACTGCGGGTTGATATATTTCCCCGAGTTATATCCAGCGTGCTTCGGTAGCAATCTCCAGTAATGGTGGAGAGGGCTTTTGCACGTTTGCGAAGTAACACCGGAGCATAAGTCTCGGGTACCGAGAAAGCCATCACAATCCAGGCCAGGCCCAACGATGCAGCAAGCAGGCCCTGTACCCACCTCCATCCGGCGTTCATTCCTAGGAAACCACCGATCATTGGACCGAGGGCAGGACCTATACGACATTGTTAGCTGTGATGTCGAGCCAGGTCGCTTGTTGTGATCGAATGGCCGACTTGCCTAGATACGGGGTGGCTGCGAACAAGCATAATGCGAGTCCACGCTGTCCTGCAATAAACATGTCGGAAACCACTCCACCGGCGTTTGTCAACGGGGATGACCCAATAGCACCAGCAAAAAAACGAAGAATTAGCAAAGTTTCAATATTCTTTGCCCCAGCGCACCCGGCGGTGAAGGAAGACAAGCAGAGAAAGGAAACAAAGAATGGAACTTGGCGTCCAACTTGCTCGCTGAGAGGTGCCCATACTAAGGGGCCAACAGAAAATCCCAGGACAAACAGCGAGAGACCGAGAGTTGCGACAGTCTTGCTGACGTGGAATTCTTCAATGACACCTTGGATGCTCCCAACATAGGCAGAAGAGGATAGAGAGACCATCAGTGTCGCAAAAGCCGTTGACAGAGTAATCATGACCTTCCACTGGATTGGGAAATTTATCGGATTGCGGGGATCGCGATCAAGCCAGCGAACAATGTATGGATCGCTTTCTGTCCCCGACCCTGCGTAGTCGTGGTTCAACACCTCCTGCGTGATTGCACCGTGGTCCACCAGGAGACGCCAAAACGACAGCGCTTTAGGAACTTGCTCATGAGCCATGAGCGTTGAACAGTCACGAAAATGGAAAGCCATTGACCAGGAGGTATTGTGATTGTAACGAGAGAGGAGACATTATGCTCAGTATAAACACGCCTGACCGGGTGAATCGGCAAGCGTCCCACTGTTCTGCAAGTACATCTGATATGCTGGAACAGCGTCCATTCCTTATGCGATCGCACAATTACATAATTTGAACAGGCACAGTTGAGCTACCCTATAGCCATAATTACTCGATCTCGGCTTTCGCTTTGAACGGCTCGGCATATTTTGTTCGGCATTTTTCTACGGTCGACAGCACAATAATTTTGCGTATCATCGCCATGGTTATGGGGGGCTAGTCGATTGGAAGACGCTCTGTCAGGTTATAGACCCTGGTGCTGGTGAGTTGAAGAAATACTGGATTGAAATATGCACAACAGACGCCCTTGTATCCTCACGCTCTCAACGGCACCTTTGACCGGGTGTCTATTTGGATAGCGCCTGGGAGAAGAAGTCCGCTAACTTGGGCAGCACGGAGGCCATGTCTTTGTAGATAGCTATATGCGATTTGCCTGGGAAAGGAATAGATGTTTTTTGTTGGCAACTGCCGTTTCAGGGCGGTACCCAGTATCAGACTCGGACTCCCAATCATACATTGTGGTCTGGGCGAAATCGAGACGTTAAAATGCAAGGCGTCGAAGTTGGCAAGAGGCTCCGCGCTGCAGACAGGAAATTGTTTGATAAAGCGACGGTGTCTACCACCTGGTGTACAGTAGTAGTCGTCGCCCTCTTTATATCGCAGCGGCCGCTGGTCCGGCGTCGTGGTTGCGATATTGGATTATCTATGGCAATTGCTCGATCCCTTGACCTTTGGCACCCCAATGCGCTCGGGATCCACCTCAGGGACGGCCGCGAGATACGTCCCGCAGCTTTAATGGCCTCGACTGGCCGTGATGGATTCTCCAGACCATGTGGCTGACCCAAGCTCTCACCCTGACATCCCGCATCGAATGCTACAGTAACGAAGCCCTGCTTGACAGGAGGAGATGCTTAAAGCACAGCTGGTCGTCTTCTGACGGCGCCCGCAGGATGGCTGACATCAATGGCACACACTTTCTTTTCCAGGCAGAGGCTGTACGGATACCCAGATTGCTCACATTGCAGACGGAGGGACTTGAGAAGCTGGCTGTTCGTTCGGCAAGCATAGCAAAACTCGCAGATCACCAAACTGAGCTATTGACAGGGGAGGAGGCATGGAGTAGGAGATGCTTCGACACACCACCTAGTGGGCCACCGCGATGGTTCATCAGGGGCCATCTGCGTAAGAGAATGCGTCACCTGCTGACATTTCCTATCAGGTATTTCCAGCTATCTCCGCTGTGGTCAGCCTTGATACGGACGACGTGGTAGTACCATGGGGCTAGAAACTAAGACCGAAGTGGCGCTCCCCCGCCAACTCCGAAAATTTTCGGAATCAGCACAAACTTAAATCAGTAACCCAAAGCTGATCCGGAATCGTGTGCGGATCGCCCCAGTTCAATCCCCTCAACTCGTCTCCCGGAACGATGCGAGCTGCGGAGGAGACCCTCCTAACAGTGGAGCAGCCCCCGCCTTTCTTCCGAGCTACCCCATGGCTCATTGCGGGGAGACGGTTGGATGCTTGCTATCAATCGTCAGATCGCATGGCTGGTCCCTAGCTCTGTTTTCCTCATCTTCCACCGGTCACTGTATGGATTCTCTGAGCAAAGAAACCGTATCGAATATCCAATATCAATCGCTAACTTGAACCCGCACACCATGGGGAGAAGAGTCAGGGCCTGTGTGCCATGCCACGAGCGCAAGGTCCGATGCGACGCCGTGAAAGTGGGAACCCCATGTACGCGGTGCGTTGACAACGGCCGCACCCAGGGGTGTGTCATGCTTAATGGGTAGGCGCCCCACCATGTCGGCGACGCACGAGCTGGTATTGTTTACTGACGACTGTTTCAGCCTCTCAAGACGGCGAAATCACCAGGCGACTGCTGATACTGCCCCAGTGCAGGGGGATCGCTCGAGTCAATCCTCAACTGATCAGCCGGCTGCGGTACCTCCCCCCTATTGACAAGGCGTTCAGTTGTTGAATGTAGGGGGGCTGATGAATGAGCCAACCTCTTGCAGTCATTATTGTTGTTTACCGACCGGCCCCAGGCGCAGTTGGACCGCCATAGTCCCTGCATCCTGTCCCCTATACAAGGTGGTCGTTCCCTCTCTGACGATTCTACGCTACACGTCCCGGGCCCTCTTGAAGCACCTCGCCATAACGACTCACACAGCGAGGACCATCCCCAGCTGCTGCAAGACGGCCAACACGCCTTTGGGCAACAAGAGTTCCAATTCATCTACGAGCAACCCCCTCTTACGGATCCGGATTCTGGACATGAACCCGATGATGTGTCGGCCCTGCACGACGGAACAAACTCCATGACAATCCTCACAGAGGCCTTGGGCTCTGCTACTTCGTGCCAAATTGCTTATAATTTGCCTGTTAACGGAAATATGAGCGTGGCAGATGAAGAGTTTCTCCATCGAAAGGGCGCCTTCACGCTGCCGCAGCAACACATTTGGTATGGGGCCCCAATAACCCCCGGTAGTCGATATTTACAGTTCTAAATCTCCTCAGTGATCAACTGTTATGCCTATTCTTTGATAAGGTTTACATGTCAGTGCCAGTAATCGATCGCGTCATGTTCGTGCAGGACTACTGGCAGCAGACCCAGTCGATGTTTGTTCTGCAGGCAATTCTTGCGAGCGCCGTTCCACATGCAACGATTGATTTGCTCAATAAGGCCGGATTTTCAGACCACGCAGCTGCACAGGAGATGTTTTTCACAAGGGCAAAGCTCCTGCACGACCTGGATGCGGAGCAGAGCCTACTGCACCGTCTGCAGGGCTCCCTGATCCTCGCCGTCACCCATGTTTCACACTATATGCAACGCGATCATAGGTATTGGTTTTCAAATGCGACATGTATTGCGGCCAGGATGGGACTGCACAGGAACACCAGCCGCCAAAGTACCGGTATATCTCCCAAACTACTACGACGTTTATGGGCGGTAATTTATACGTGGGACGTTCTCCTTGCTTTGAATGGCATGAATACAATGCGCCAGTTTCATAATATTGATTCCACCCCTCTACAACTGACGGAACTGGACTGGGAGGAAGACCCTGATCCCAAATTTCACAGCCTACTGCAGCCTGTAAGCAGTCAGGAGAAATTGTATCTGATAATGAGTTGCAAATTATCGCTGATAAGTATGATCACACCTTATTGCTTTTTATTTTTTTTATCTGCACTAACCGTGAACAAGTCAGCGAGTTCTGGGATATGATGCTCTATAGCCCGGCGGACGTGTCTTGCGAAAAGCTCGAGGTTGCCTTCTCCTCATGGCGTCAAGCATTCCCACCGGGTGTACAGGTAATCAGTATCAACCAATCAAGCACCGTTAACTCGTGGCATCTTACTTTGGTTGCTCGAGGGTACGTCTGCCAATGTGTCTTGTATCGGATGGTAGCTCGGCGATTTGGACCTGGAGCAAAGTCTGCAAATACAGGGCTCCATCGCCTGGCGAGCCAGAAATTGCGTGCGACGTTATTTGAGCTCGACACCACCATTGATCGAATCATGAATCAGAACTCGGGCCAGTTCAACACGTGGCTGTTGTGAGTTGCCCTTTCCGTCCTCTTACACTGGGTTGTTTCGTCTGACTGTCTTCCTCAGCCACACGTGTATCTCCACAGCAGTTGCACTGCACATCGAGCGATATATAGATCCTGCCACTAGCCCATTTGAAGGGATGCTAGCTATTTTACGCATCCAGGCAGGGCTACAGTTCCTTCGTGAAATGGCTAAGTCGTGGTCATATATCGGCTCCTTTGTGACTATGTTTGAGGGCGTTATCAACACTGTTGGGCTTCCGATTCCTCTGCCAAACCAAAGAATAGCAACCAATGATCCCTTGCCGTCACCCACGTCGTTTGAACGTTTACAACTCCCAGGAAGGGGAGTTGTGATGGATTCCAATTCTTGGCTACCAAATACTGAGGCCTGCGCTCCAATTGGCCTCCCCTCGGGCCCATTTAATGCAAATTCAATTTTGGACGAGCTATTCGACACAATTCCGACGTCGCTGGATATTTAGAGAAGATTTTCATATCACATTCCTATACAGAAGAGGTATCTGCTATATGCATATCCTCATTACCAGAACAGTGACCTGTAGTTCAGGTAGACAGCCAGCTACAACGTAGTTGGCGTATTGAATTTACCTGAGATGGAGACCAGAGACATTAATGGCCGGTGTGTAACTAGTACCTTCTTCGCATTCTCTCGCCATAAAAGAATATTTGACATATTCTATGTCACCTCGGTGTGCATTAGGTGCCTGCGCAGCAAACAGTAACCAGCAAGGCCACAGGGGTTATACTGCGCCGTAGAAGGTTGGATCAGCTTTGCAATACTTACATCCCGTGTGGATGCACTAAACCATATTTCTAGCTTGTACTATACGTATTTCTAACCAAAGCCGGCGCTCCACGGCGTAGGCGGCTTTACTTTCGTCTAGGTCTCGGCAGTTCTGGATCGGAGCCGTTCGGCGAGTTGGACGGCAGGCTCATATTTAGACCTGGGGTGCTCCAGTTCCGCGAAGAATTACCTGCTACATCACGCAGCTGGCTAGTAAGTTGTTGCTGCCATTTTCATACCCACCATGACCTTGCCGTTCGAGTCTTCAAACCTTACCGTTGAACGGAATGCCAAGGTATATATCATTACTATGAGGATGGGGTCCGAGAACAGGTTGAACACCAAGTTTTGCCAGGAAATGATCAGTGCCTTCAATTGGATCCGCCAGACCATAGGCTCAAACTCAGAGGGGGCTGTCATTACGAGGGGGAAAGACGCGAAATTCTTCTGTACAGTAAGGCGCTGGCTTAATTATATGCCAGACTGCGAACTAACCATTGGACTTATAGGGGCTTGACCTCGAAGAAGCAGAGAAAGACCCATTTTCCAACACCGATGGTTTCTATCCTGTACGTTGTTGACTGCTCCTGACTCTGGCGACAGCTCGATCAGGCTGACAAAGAAGTTTACCAGCTCTTGCACACAATCCTAGACTTCCCGTTTCCAACGATCGCTCTTATCACGGGGCATACCTTTGGCGGAGGGTGCCCGCTCGCCTTTGCCCATGATTATCGCGTCATGAACAGCGAGAGAGGCTTCATTTGCATGCCTCCGGTTGACCTTGGTATGCATTTCTCGGGCATGGGCATACTCCCTCGACTGAAACTCCACCCGCAAATCGCACGAAAGGTCTTGTTGGAAGGCCATCGCTTCACCGCAAAGGAGGCGATGACGGACGGGCTGGTTGATGCCATTGCGCCTCCAGACCGGATGTTGGATGTTGCCCTGGAACTCGCGAATAAATGGGCGCCAAAGGGGAAGGCTGGGTAAGTTCTCAAGAACAGCATCCAACCCCACTGGATCAATCTGGCTGACAACCCTTTGGTGGGCAGGATCTACGGGCTGTTGAGATCGGAGCTATGGGGAGAAATGGCGAGGCAAGTGCAGCAAATCAGCTATGTCCACAGCCGCCCAACATTTCTACCAGGAAAATCCAAGATTTGAAACGGGCGGGATAGTAGAGAAGATTGAAGCCAATGAGATGCAAATGAATGCCGAGTCTGCAGTAACTACTCCGGGCGTAGTCTTCGGTAAAAAAATAAAAAAATAAAACAGATTTGTACAGAGTAACGTGCGAGTTAGAACCAAACCCCGTCTGCTCCGAAAAACATCGGACTCTAGGGAGGCGCAAATTCCCGCATTCTCCGTACCGAGGGATAGAGTCTTCTTTCAAACCTTTAGGTCCGCATGAGACTGCAGCCGGGGAGGAACACGCAGTATCCGGCGAATGCATCATGGACGCAGAGCAGTGCTTTCAAGCTGTTGTCCACAAGACGCAGGCTTCCAAGCCCAATAAGCGGACCGGGGAGGTGTGTGTACGGTGCCACGATAAGAAGGTCAGCTTTACTGGCGCGAACACCTGTCGGGTAACTCCGGTGAAGACTAAGGCGGATGCAGATCAGGTGTGATAATCACCTTCGAACTGGCGCTACAGAACGATGTCGCGAGTGTACGTGGACAGGGTCGGACTTCAGCAGCCTCGCCCACATGCACAGCATGTCCTCGGGGTTGAAAAGCCTCTGTACTAACATTGTTGCTGATGGCATTGAGACGTGCCGACGTGCGCTGGGAGGTCACGGCTATGGAGGGGCCAGCGGGTTCATTCGCTTGTATCCAGACTATCTGTCGCGGGTGACTGTAGAGGGCGACAATTGGATGATCACGCAACAGGTCGCGTCGTATCTCATTAAACGAATGGCGGAGGCTGCGTCGGGGAAGCCAGGATCCGATGCATCACACTTAGAGATCTTGAACGCCCAGGCTAGTGGGCGAACACTGCACCCGTACAACATCTTGGACTCCGATCCTAACCTCGTGAAAGCCTTTCGCCGAAAAGCCAGCTTCCAGGTAATATAATTCCAGCCACTGTTACTTACCTCCAAGACACTAAACACCCTCTAGGTGTACGGCATTTACGTGGACCGAGTGCTGAGGAAGAAACCGTGGACCAGCCTCATGATTCAGCTCAACAAGGCCAGCCACGGTAAGTCTGGTAATCAAGTCCGCTCCCCAAGTGCGTGGCTAATGGAATCTAGCGCAATCGATGGCCATGATCGTGGAGTTATTCTACGAGGCTGTAGCGATGAATGAAGGGTTTTCTCCCACCATCCAAGCAGCTCTTTTGGACCTTTATCGCCTATTCGCATGTTACTATCTGGAACTTGAAGGCAATGACTGTGAGTGCTACCGAGTATTCCAGAAGGCTGTGCCCCCAGCATGCCTAATTCGCATTGTCTAGTTATCCGCGCGGGGGCCATCTCGCAGAGTGAGCTCAACGCCCTGCCCGCCCACATCCAGCAGTTGATGGCCAAGATCCGACCCCATGCGGTCAACTTAGTTGACCCCTGGATGATTCCAGATTATCTTCTCGACAGGTGAGCTTGAAAACGTGGAACCTGTTCGGGGTGCAGGCTAATCGAACTCAGTGCCCTCGGCCGATACGATGGCAAAGTGTACGAGGAGCTCTTCCATAGGGCACACAGGCTCAACCCTCTGAATAAGATAACATTTAACCCGAATTATTGGGAGGATGAGATTGTGAAGGGGTCTGGAGACAACTGGTCATCTATCTTGGCCAAGCTGTAGCTTAGGTATTTCTGTATTGATATATCTATGAACAGTGCTTCAGCAATGCGCAAATAGTGTGATAGTGAACAATTCTAACTAGGATATCATTACATGAAACGTCCCTCTTTAAGAGGCGCTCATGTGCGTGCCCCGACCCCAATTCGTACGGAGCCGAATCAATACTCCCATGCTAGACAATCGTATTACTGCGTTAGGTGAAGTTAATAAACGCTACTTTAGCGGTGGACGGGCTTCTATGCGCCCCAAAGAAGTGGCTTGCGTTATTGCCTGCCTGCTGAGGGAGAATTCGATCTTGATATTTGAACGAGAATGGCCTAGTAGAGACGAAAGCAACCCGGACTTTCCTCTTTTAATCATGGATTTTCGCGACTTTTTGAAATCCAAACAGGCTCCACAACCTTCTCTCCCACATTGAACGGTTCACTTGCCAGCAAGGTGGCCACGAAACGGGCAGGTTTCTCCGATGAAGGGTTCACCCACTTGTGGAGCGTTCCCCTCTGAATAACCGAGTCCTAGGAAGGGATCAGATCTTGTTCGCAAATGGTCTTCTAGGCGACACATAAACCTACGCCTTGCTTCAACTGCAGTTTGGTGCAGTTCTTATCGTTTTCCCCCACCATTAAAACAAGCTCCCCTTCCACCACAGTAACGAAGTCCACAGAGACAGTCCTATGCCATACAGAGTATGCCGAGGGCCCAAAATCCCCTTGCACGAAGTTCGCGCCGCCTGGGGTGACGAGGTTGAATGCCTGAGGCCAGCTTTCTCCGTGAGCTCTGTCGTATCCTTCGCCTGAAAGGTAGAACTTCATGTCTCGCTCGGCTTGAATATCTGCAGGCACCTTCTGAAGCTGGTATAGACGTGTAATTGCATAGCCGCCGCGGTCATGGTATCTGAGATCCGGGGAAGCAAGGATAATGTCCTTTCCCGTTGCATCCAGCCCAGTAATATAACGTGTGCTCTCTCTCAGCCCGTGTTCTATGCCGGGCGATGCTGACGGGTGGTTCTGTCCAGACATCGGAGTTTGACAATCCGCTCACAGTCGTACTTCTCTACTTCAGCACGATGAGGACGGGGTTACTGCTTAGACCGTGAGCCTCAGCGTGTGCGGGATCTCCAGCAGGTATTCGTGGCTCGAAACCAGGTTTCAGAGAGTACTGAACATGTAGACAATGGCTCACCTACTCTCCGTGTTGGCCTTAAGCTTTTGGTAGTGGAAGTTGACCACTCGGCGAAGATATGGGCGGTGTCGTGTGCTGATAGGATCCTACATCACGTCCTGTTGAAGTGGGTAGGTGGCGGTAATAAAAGTTCCACCTATACTGAACACAAAGCCGAAAAGGTGAAGAAAGCCGATAACAAAAATCACAGGAAGTTCAGTATACCCACGCAACCATTCACAGTGGCGCAATCACTGGTGGAGCACTTGCTCGCGGAGGTCGGCCACAAGAGCTGGCAAACATGATTTCATTCCTTCTGGCTACAGAGAGCACATATGTCACTTTCTGCTGTGTGGACTGCGGATGGAGGTTGTCTCGCCTAAAGGAAGGGCCAAGGGGTGTAGGTGTCGCACCCATCATGTGTACATGGAACTTGACAAATACTCGAAGAGGAAATCAACGTTGTAGACTCCTCCACTGGTACCCTCTACTGCCACAAGTTCCCCGAGTAGTGATCAATATGGCCACTTTGCTCGGCGAACTGACACCGTAGGATAATTAGCGGCTCCCGCATTAGGACTCGGCATACTGTGAGTAATCCAGTTATGCCATTTCGGCTAACCATGCACGTTTTCTCCGGCCCGGGGTACTCTAATACCAGTCATGTAGCAGCTCTGTTGACTATGATCCGAGGTAAGGTGTCTACCCGTCATTGCCGAATTCGTCGATGCCATATTGAAGGTAGGCAGTCTATAAGAAATACTACACCCTCTGAAAATCCGATCGCCACCGTACCACCTGCCAGCTACTGTTCACTGCGTGCATGATGCCACCCCAAACCCGCTTAATAGAGTCTCCCTACAATGTGGACATCCCGATCAGCGATATACCATCGTGGGTCTTCTCGGCCGGTACAGAGGAAACACGGCGAGAGCCTCAGTATTTTGACGCAGACAACCCTGCTCGGTACTTTAGCCTGAGTGAAGCCGAGCTCTATGTCAAGCAGGTGGCCCTTGGTCTACAGAGGCTTGGGTTGCAAGCAAACGATAAAGTTCTCCTGTTTTCTCCCAACAAGCTTTATTTCCCTGTCCTGCTGTGGGGGACCATTGCTGCGCGGTGCGTGTTTACAGCGGTTTCGCCTTCAGCACAGGAGGCAGGTATGTGGAGGCTTACTGGAAGAAGACAGAATTCTGCAGCTGACACCTCTCAGAGCTCTCGTACCAACTGGCTGACTCCGGTGCTAAGATTATTATCGCACACCCTGACACAGCCGCACTTGCCGTTCATACTGCCAGTAAACTGGGCTTACCTGAGACGTCGGTCCTCCTTTTCACGGACCCTGGTGAGCAGCCGACTGGTGTTCCCCCGGGACTCAGGAAATGGACGGATATATGGGCCCCGCCAGAAGAGGCTCGCGTTTGGAAATGGGAACCTATTCGAACAATCGAAGAAGCGCAAAATACAGCTGCCATCATAAACTACTCCAGCGGGTATGCCTTGCGCCAACCAGAAAGAATGGGCAAACAAATGCTGACCACATTAAGCACAACCGGAACTCCAAAAGGGGTGGAGCTCTCCCACTATAACATCATTGCTAATTCCGTCCAAATTGTGCATAAACGGACTCTAGTTGCCAATACCCCCCAGGGTCGCGCAAGGAGACATCGCTTGAACCTATCTGGAGAGCGATGGATTGCTCCACTGCCTATGTATCACGCATTTGTATAGTCTTCATGGCCCTGACAAATTCGATAGTCAGCTAACAACAGACACTAGGGCCAAATTTGGTATTGCATGAACGCGGTTCAGCTCCGCGCCAAGGTATTTGTGATGAGCAAGTTCGACGTCAAGGCATACCTCCGTTACCTTGACATCTACAGGATCACCTTTGTGACAACCGTGCCAGTGATCATGGCCATGATGGTGAAGTACCCGCACGCCAACAGCTTCAACCTCAAGGCTATAGAGAATGTCGTTTCGGGCTCTGCGCCGCTTAGTCCCGAAATGGGGAAAAGGTTCAAGGAATTGTACTTGCACGAGGATGCAACTGTCAAACAAGGCATGGGACTTACTGAGACAACGTGCTCACTATTCCAATTTGCACCTGATGATATTGATGATGGACGGTCAATTGGATGGCTCAATGCCAACTGTAAGGCTAAGATCGTTCCTGTGGCTGGTGAAGATTATGAGAGTACAGGGCCTCCGGATGTTGTTGTTGGCGAGATCTGGGTTTCTGGGCCAAATGTTATGATGGGATACTATCGCAAACCCAAGGAAACGGCCGCTACAATTGTTCATGAAGCTGGGGAGCGCTGGTTGAAGACTGGTGATATTGGTTACGCCGATGACAGGGGTAGATTCTACGTGGTAGACAGGATGAAGGTAAGGCGAAGTACACGTGCCTGCAGAACATAATCACCGTACTGACCTTCTCCAGGAATTACTTAAAGTGAAGGGACTACAGGTCTCACCAGCTGAGCTTGAACTTGCCCTCCTGCAGCATCATGATATCAGCGACGCAGCGGTTGTTGGTGCAAAGATGTATGTTTTTCCGGACTGCTTCACTCCACATACATGCTAATGACAGTAGCAATGGTGGCGAATACCCTCGGGCCTTCGTAGTTAGAAAGCGAGGAGTGGTGACGGCCGCAGAAGTCGAAGAGCTGATCCGCTCAAGGTTTGCAAGACACAAATGGCTTACAGCGGGCGTTTATTTCATTGATAGGATCCCTCGTACTGCTAGTGGCAAGGTGATGCGACGTCTGTTGCCCAAGATTGATGCGAACCCATCCTCCAAGCTCTAAGTATTGTGCGCTAGGCTAATGGGTGAAATTTCGGTCTGGGCGTACGGCTATTAGAATTTGACCAGTGCTCTACATATCACAAATACCGGGTTTTAGGGAAAGTCAGAAGTTACTTCCACCGCAACAAATCTCATTATACAATTAGAACAATCAGTGAGCAAATGGTGCAGGCATATCGCTTAACTAACATTACCACGAGATAGCACTGGGACATCTTGAAGCCGGCTAGGTAGCACACAGGTTATTGTAAGGGTTAAGGATTCTAACATCCAACGTGTAAATTCTATCAAGAATCCATCTCATCTAGTAGCATGGCATTTGGTGAATTAGATGAGGATAATTGATCATCATTTTAAAACTCGACTAGGAGTGAAACAACAAGGGGACTGGTTAGGAGATATGATGATATTTGACAGTAGGAATGCCTTAAGCATGTCGAGGCTGTATTTGGATTCGCCCACTCAAATATTATTGGAAGGTAGGAGACATTACGAGGCAATAATACTGCAAACATTCTATTAGGAATTCCAGACGACCGAGTCTCTCTCCGATTTACTAGGAGGGACCGTGATACGCAAACCCGCAAATTGCAGCTCATCAAGTTGATGTCCAGATACAAATTGTCTCATTTGCCACGTCACAGCCAAAGTCTTTTGGCCCATATCGATCCACACGTCAATACACATCGGGCGTGTAATCTACCACGATTACATTTTCCACCGCACTAATAACCAACGGGGTAATAAGCGCATGGTATGGATCCTTGAAGGTGTAATAGTCGCGGTCTTCGGGGCTATCGAACTCCCAGGTGAAGGCGTATTGATACCCTTTCTATTTTAAAGTTAGCATTATCAGGCTTCCGTTAGAAGTTGGAATGCCATACGTTGAAATTTTTGGGCGAATTGTTCTTCCCGCCAGTCAAATTCTTGACCAACGGCTTTCCCGTTGTAGGATGGAGAGCCTTGTCTTTGATTTCACGCAAGCTCTCTAGTGCCTGGCGTAAATGGGCCAGGTTAGGGACATTGATAGACCTTTAAGACAATTGGGTGTTTCCTTACCTTCTCCTTATCAGCATCACTGATGTCGGGCTTGAATGAAAGGATAACGACGTGAGAAACGACCATTTTTGCGAGTAATAATATAAATTATTTCAGGTAATGAGAGGATACCAAAAGGGATTTAACTCCGCATGACGAGGAGATGACACTTTATATTTAGGGAGTAATCCCGTCCAGTCGTACAGTCTAAGTGATGCCTGCTTCCCCTCAAGTGACCGACCAAAAAAGCCGAAATCCCAGCTTTTCCGACTAATACTTCATTCTTACTTCGTGTGAGGAGAGACATGCAACGCCAAATGCCAGGTTCAAGGGGCGCCGCCAATAGCAACAACCGTATCCGGCAAATGTCTGGCATGTCCCTCAGTGTGTGCAAGGATCGGAACGTAGCCGCACCAATTCGGTGTATGCTCTCACCACAGGAATAAAGCTGTTTATTGCCTGTGTCGCCTGATTTTCTAGTATTACTGTTCCACTAAAAGGTCCCACGGTTGGGTAATCCAATGACGTCCCACTGAACTTCTCCCATGTGCTATAATGAGAACCGGTAAAACCCAGGTTCGGCCAAGTGGTGGAGTACGAAGCTACTTGCGGATATTCAGACTGTTTTTGAATGTCCTCGCTTTGATTAAAAGGGCGTCGCTTTGTACCTAGTAGAGCTCTCTGGAAGATAGTAATATAGTAATCATCTTGGAAGGCTTCGCAACTAGGACAAAGCCTGTGGCTGAAATTCAGTGTGCACTGAGTCATTTGGGTTGTCTGGGCTTCTCCTGCTCACAAGCCGAAGTTATGCAGGGACTGACATGCCATAGAGTCCATACTATTTCTATTTCTTGGCAAGTTTGCTCTGTTGTAAGGCCATGAAGACTAATAGGTAGATACCCTGATTTACCGAAAGGCGCCTGAGAACAGTAGCCGATTGAGCTTTCGGCATTTGAAGGTGTAGTTGAGCTCCGTAAGAAGTTAGAGGCTTGTAAAATACCAAACCTGTGTGCTGTATACAATATAGGTGCAACTGCATTGTATGTCATGTGCAGCACCCATCCAAATCTTATGGGGTCGTCTCTGATGGACTGGCTCTGGGTTGGATATCGGTTGATCCGCACTGTGTCTGATCTAACCTATGTGGATAATGGGCCAATCCACTACCTATTCAACCCACCCTCATATCCGCGCGGATTGGATTGAGGATAATATGGATATCTATACTATCGAGTTAGGTGACCTCTAGTATTCAGATCACCGCCCATTATTTTAGTATTATACCTTAACGCCTAGGGTATCTATATATTCTATTAAATTACACGATTAGCAGGTATATGAATATTATATATTACATATTAGATAACCTAGAAATAGCCTTAATTAGGGAGGTAGGGGTGCCCATAAGAGTAGCATGAAAAGTAGTGCGGAGATATATATATCTTACTACTTGTTTCCTCACTACTGTCCTCTAAAATTTTAGATCTACCACAGCACTAGTTTTTCTTAGTAGATCTAATATTTTTATTTATATGTGGTTAGATAGGACTATTTTCTATCTATAGATATAAAAATATTCCCCTGCCTAGGCCTAGATTAGCTTAGATAAGCTTATCAGTCCCTAGAGGCCCCAGGTCACGAAAGCATACCAGCATGACAAAAAAGGTGCTAGGCGGTCAGCCTGGATTTACCGACGGTTTTCGGCCCCGTCCCCTCCCACTTGCCCGTCGAGGGCCGTTGGTTTGAAGTCTGTCGAATAAGAAAAAGAAAAGGAACCAGGTTTACTGGCTGATGTCCAAACTTATGATCCAGTCGCAGGAAAGTTGGCTAGGGGGATGGTGAATCTAAAGACACAGATAATCAAAGAGAGGCTCTATCAATAGTGCGAACGGATTTCAGTCTTCACTCATGGAGTATTTCCACATTTGTGTTTTGCAAATCCTATTGTTTTCTATTATCACCCTTGGTTACCGTGTGATAATAGTAGGTAATGTGGCGAGAATAGTCTTTATAAGGTCCAATAACTCCGCTCTGCACCCTGCATGCTCCTCTCAACATGCTATATTTACTTCTACCGGATTTGCGTGACGCATTTGTAGCTTCGGGATGGATTCACATTGAGACTCTTGGAATTAAAAACAAACCTCCTTTGAAGTTTATTGAAAATATCGGAAGCCAACAAAGCATGGTAGAATGTCAAGAATCCGCCAGACCTACGCCGCTTCGCCAAGGTGTTTCTTCAAGAAAGGCAGAATTTCATCTAGCGCTGGCTTAGTAGCCTCGGGTCGGTCATAGAGCATGTAGTGAGAGACTCCCGGCAGGATAACAAGACGCTTTTCCTCCGATGCTGCCCTTGCGTAAATCTCGTTGGCGTCGCGGTAGGCTCCGAACGTACCAACCTGATCACCAGCGACAACCATGAACGGGCGTGTCATGAGCTTTTCGGCAAACGCAAAGGCGTCCCAGGCGACCGCAGCGCTATTAAAGGAGAACAATCCGCTCACACAACCATTGTCTGACTTGCCGCGGTCAGTCCGATAGTATTCCATTGCTTCGCGCATGTCGATGTCGGCATTCTTGGCCTCTTCGACGCTCGCAAAGGGCAGGTAGTTGAGCACAAAGCGTTCGGCGCCTTGGGCTTCAGCCTTGCGCTGCTGGGCCATCTTTTCAAGGGCACCAGCCGGATTGAATTCAGCGAAGGCTTCGCGGGCGAGGCGCCCGAAGTTGGCAGGTGTGACGCCGACGCTGCACTTGAAACGATAATCGGTCATGGCTGCATTGAGTGCGTAACCACCGCCTCCACAGATCCCGAGGACACCAATTCGTTCGGCATCAACGTATGGAAGCGACTTTTGGATGTAGTCGACCACGTACCGGAAGTCGGAGACGCGGAATTCAGGATTCTCGACAAACCGAGGCGTGCCGCCCGAGGCGCCCTGGAATGAGGCGTCAAACGCCACCACAACAAAGCCCGCTTCGGCCATGGCTTTTCCGTAAACATTGCCCGAGGTCTGCTCCTTGCATGAGCCAATTGGGTGGGCCGAGACAACGGCCGGATACTTCAGCTTGGTGTTGGGGTCGAAGTTGGGTGGGAAGTGGATGTCTGCGGCGATGTCCCACGCAACGCCGGGGATGGCGACAGGCTTGACAGTCTCAGGCATGTTTGTTAATGGAGGTACGTACAAACGATGTGGTTGTAGGGTGAATTAGGGAGCGTCTTGATCCGAACCTATATATAACCTAAAGTGACATGGCAACGTCATCCCTTTCGCAGTGGGCCCAGATTGGCTGACAGGCTAACTCCGAACTGCTGACATTACATAGTACACTCCGATGATTTTCGGGTTACGCGGTGGACCCTAAGAGTGTTAAGCCCAGACCGATCCAGCGCCGACGGTTTTCGGATTATAGTATAACCCTAACCCCAAACCACTAAGTATCAAGTACCATGGAAAAGCTGCTGTACACCCCTCTGGTCTTCACATTTAATATTGTAAATGGTACACAGTTAATGCCACTTGTCGAGGACAGGTTGTGAAAATGAGAAACCGTACGTGTAGCTCTCCGAGTCGAATCGCCCACCAGGGTACCGGTTCCAAGTGCCACACGCCCCCAACGTTGTTGGCGCGCTCCAGGACACGCGCGCGAAGTCCAAGCTGCCGCATCGACGCCAGGGAGTAGATGCCGGAAAAGGCCTGCGCCTATGATCAGCACGTCACAATCGAGCAGGTAGGATTCGCTCCCGGGCGGAAGCGGCCGTGTTGGATTCGCCCATGATCCAGCTGTCCAGTAGTAATTGAAGCGAAGGTTTGCTAAACATGGGCACGATTAATCCATTGAAAATACCGTGTACAATAAATGGCTAAGCGACTGTTGACCAACGGAGATACCATTGAGGTATCTCCGTTGGGGCAGATGCGAGCGAGATAGAAACCGAGTGACAGACGGAAGGACGAGATATAGCGCAACTCTGCCACTAATGAAAACGAGAAACACTAGCCAGGTCTTGCTCACCGCGTGCTTAGAGCCAGTCGAGCTCATTTAATCCGGACTACAGGGCTGGGATTCATTTCCGATCTCAGAATTGGGCTTGATTAATATCCGTTTCGGGGAAAATGCGGTCCTGGTTACTATATGCTTGAAGCTGGGTGCCTGCTGGATCTTAGGGCAACAAAGGCAATTCAGAGTTTCATTGCTTTTCCTTTTTTTTTATTTTTATTTTTTGGTTTTCCTGTCCTAAAAGAATCCGCTTATAGAAAGAGACAAATAATAGTATATAGAGTATGCCGCTTTTTCTCATGGTGAAGTGCTGGGTAGTACCTTCAGTCTATTCTATGACTACGCCTGAATAGTAGCAAGAAAGCCCTAGAACCACTAGTCCCTCGAGATGAGATTTTACCCACAGCCAGCAGTGTCCTAGGCGCGGTTGTGTTCACGCCAGGACTTAGTTGCGGGGTAGGTTTAGCAGTATGCGATCCATCATTGTTTGAAGGGGTGCAAGAGTTGCTTTTAACCCTTGCTTCTGCCCCGGAGAACCAAGAACTCTCCGCGGAGTCAACTAACGGGGTCAGCGCTATCAAGATGTTGTGAAGTCCTCTCTCGGGGTCATTATGGTACTTGGGATCATCACGTACCTGGCCGTCAGGACCATATATCGTCTTTATCTACACGCTCTCCACAAGATACCGAGCTCTAAGTCAGTAGCCGCTTCTCACAGTGAAGATCTGGAGTTGGCTGTGGTAATAAGGTGGTACCTTCATTGCTTTCACTGAAGATTGCATAACTGAACAAAGTGTTGCAAGCCAAGTACCTATATCTTCCAGAGTACGGGCTAACAACAAATAGGGTCATCAGGTCATTGCACCTGTCTAGGTGACTTGGCAGATGACAGGTACCTCAACCATGATACGCCAGTGCTACCTGTTTCAGATGCTGTGATCCAGCCCACATTTCCACGGCAACTCCCCAGTCGTCAACCAGCTTGTGGAATGCAATCTATAACCGCCAGACAGACGCATAGCAAATGCCAGCTGCATGATTATCCTCTTCTACTCTCTCAACCCGGGGTATATAAGCGGGTGCGGAGAGCAGTGGGCCGTCCGCGCTTTTGAAAAGCCGAACGCGGGGAAGGCCACCGGAATAAGACGTCGCAGCCAGATTTGGGCTGTTTAGGCGAGCATCTGCCTGGCTTTCGGTGGAATCTGAACTGAAAGATGGTTAACCCTTGTATGGGGGAACAGGTTAGTGAGACAGATTTATCAGCCAGCACTCAGAGTGGAGCCTTCAGCATCTTTCGCCTCCGATCCAAGAATCCTTTACTGACAGGATTTGATTTCTCGTCGGTATATGTTCAGGTTAGCGTCAGACATTGTACTTCGCTACCTCGAGATTCGTCCCGAGGCGCTGGCATGGGCTTTGCCTAGGCCCCCCTCCTCTGCTATAAAAGGGAAGACCAGCAAAGAGTGAGCTCAGCTGACAGCTCGGTCCGAATTCACGGTCCAAACGCTTTGGCAATGGCTCGTATCACTCTCTACAATATTTTGATCAGCTGCTTTGTGGCCCTTGGGTCTGGCAGCTACGGCTATGGCTTTGCGGTTTTTCCAACAAGCACAGGTCAGCCTGGTTTTTATAGCTACTTTAATCTTGATCGTATGTACCACTGGGCAATGTGCAGAACGAGACTTACTTATTTTCATGTAGCCGAGAGCTCCTATACTGCCAAGTACGCTTTTCCTCACCTGTGCAGTCGGGAAGACCATCCTAATCCAACAACAGCATCCTAGGCGCGGTGAATGCCCTGTTTAACCTTGGCCTTGCACTGGGGGCTTTGGCCCAGGGCTGGCTCGCCGACAAAGTCGGGCGAAAGAAAGCTTTTATGTTAGCTGCAGTGTGTACACTTATCGGCGCGGCTCTCGTCACTTGTTCTGTCGCGATTGGTATGCTCATTACGGTTCGCTTGCTGCATGGATTTGGGCTCGGCATGCTTGTTGGGCTTGTCCCGCTCTATCTCACAGAGACCGCGCCTGCCCGCTCCCGTGGGTTGCTCTTATGCATCAACACTTCCTGCATATCAATTGGGTACTTTGTGTATGTTCTTCGTGTATCACGATCTGACTGTTGCAAGCTAAGGCATTCTGTTGGTATGAAGCTGTGCGTGGATCTCCGTCGGGACATACTATTCCGTGAATGAAACACTACGATGGAGGATGCCCCTTGCACTTGCCTGCGTCGGTCCACTGGCAATGATTATTGGTCTTCCTTTTATCCCAGGTACGTCGTCGTGTTCTTTTCCCATTACGCCAGCTGATCAGACTCTCCCAGAGTCGCCAAGATACTTGGCCTTGGCAGGCAGGAACGACGAAGCTTGGGAGGTTGTACGCACACTTCATCGAGACCCAACTGATTTCGAAGATGAAGCGGCACGAGCAGAGTTTACGCAAATTATTCGCCAGACCGATTATGATAAAGAATTGGGCTATGGTTACGTGAAGATGTTCACCAGGCCATCGTGGAGGCGCAGAAGTCTTCTCGCTATGTTTCTGATGTAAACGACCTCCTCCGCCTGCCACGGCCTGCTAGATGGCTAACAAATGCATTTAGGTTTGCCGTTCAATCGACGGGAGTATGCCAACCTCCCCAAATGGATCATACATGGCATGAGAACGATCTGAACTCACAGTAAAATAGGTCTTAGGTATCACGAACTTCTTAATTCTAATCTTCCAGAACCTGGGGATGAAGCATTCCATGCCTTTGGTTCTATATGGTAAATCATGATCTCAGGTACATTAGTTACTGATGCTGACAATCCTTTAGGAGTATACGCATCAGCCGGAGTAGTGTGGGTTACTATAGGGATGTTGATATGCGATAGGATTGGGCGCCGGAAGCTTCTTCGTAAGTCGCGTTTCAATACTGTCCGAATCACAGCTGATAGGATATGTATTTTCAGTGACTGGGTTCATCGGACAAGGCTTAATGCTCCTCGTTGAAGCTCTCCTGCAGTGGAAGTATCTTGATACCCACAACCAGCCCGGTCTCAGCGCCTGCGTCGCCTTCCTCTTCGTGTACATGCTGTTCTTTAACATGTGCACAGATGGACCATCCTGGGCCTGGATGGCTGAAGTTTTCCCAACGACCGCGCGATCACGCGGAATTGGTCTAGGGCTGTTTTCCTACTTTGTCGGAACTATCACCTACACTACACCCGGTGCATTGGCGTTCAGAAACATGTGAGCTTCCCCCGCTTACATTGTGCCAGGTGATGACGAAGGCCACGTACGCTAACATTATAAACATGCAGTAACTACAACCTGTTCTACCTGTACTTCGGACTTTGCATGATATCCGCCGTTGTCATATACTTCTATATCCCCGAAACACGGCATGTCCCAGTTGAAGAGCTCGGTGCCCTCTTTGGAGATGCTGTCGTCGTGCATCTCACCCCAGATGGACATGGTATTCTGGAGGAGAAGGGACCGGTCGCAGAGATTGTGGAAGATGTCGCTCTAGAGCGTAAGCCGAGTGCCCTATGATGGTGATTGGAAATCAAACTTTGGGGGCTCCTAGTTGCTATCATATAATGTAATCTGCGTCGATTTACTTGAATAGTTATTAGCTGTGCTACAATTTGACTTGTTTGGCCTATCTCTCGAGCTACTTTCTCTTTGAAGTCGTGAAAGGCCCCTGGCTGTTTGGGAACCACTAATTGGGTCGACCTGCATGTGGCTTTTATCCTTGATGGCATTGCGGATTTCCTCCCTCAGGTTGGAGTGCCATTTAGTTATTCATGCCAGTAAATTCAGAGACTTGACTACGCATCCAACCCAATTATCTGCCCTCTCGCAGGGCAAAAATTTCCAAAACAGCACTACAAGAAATTGTACAGGCCCAAGTATGAACAGAAACCGAATGTGCTAAGTGATTATGGACAGTTCGGACTCTACAAGAAGCGATAGGAGCTCCCTCCATCAACCACGATATGCTGCCCAGTGACAAAGCTGGAGAGATCGCTTGCAAAGAAAACAACCGATCGACCAATGTCCGCGGGCGTTGCTATCCTCCCCATTGGGCATCTAGCATTCATTGCTTCCCTTTCCTTCGGATCATTCACATATTCTGCAACCATCTGAGTATCTGTTGGCCTGGGAAGGACACAGTTGTATCTGATAGCATGTGGGCCGTACTCCACAGCAAGGTTCTGCATCAGAGCCAAGCCAGCAGCCTTGCTGCCGGCGTAGTGAGCAACGTTGCTAGTCCCCACAACCGCAGTGTTTGAGCAGATTGTCACAATGCTGCCACCTTTGCCCCTTTCCACCATGTGCCTGGTAGCAGCCTGAGTAACCAGGTATAAAGCAACAAAATTGACATTCGCGTGGTTTGCAACAACGGACTTCGTCACCTGGTCAGCGGGTAGCGGCTTGAAGATGGCTGCATTATTGACCAGGACGTCAATATGACCCAGGCGAGAGACAGCGGCATCAATCAGCTTTTGCGGTCCTTCGTCATCGGTCAAGTCGACTCCATATACGATAGAGGTGGTGAGGAACTGGTTGCGTAGCTCGTCCTGCAGTGCTTTCGCGTCTTGTTCTGTCTGCGAAGTCCCCAGGTGGTGGAGAACGATTTTAGCACCCTGCGCTGCACACTCAATTGCGCATCCACGGCCAATACCACTGGAGCTGCCAGTAATGGCAACGACCTTTTCGTCTAGGAGACCCATTTGAAGTGAGATCAGTGTAACGTCCTGTGCAGAGTGAAAGGAAGTGGAGGATGACCGGTAGAAACAGAACAGTCCAATTTATGAGCGTTTATGGTCTTTGTTTCTGCCATTCAAGACTTGCGAACCCCCCAAAAGGCTGCGTGACAGCGTGGTAAATTCAGCGGGGTAGTCGTTTTTCGGGTTGACAGTATGGTTATCCCGTGCATGCTCGGCCTATCGGCTTTCTATGGGTGGCATTCGATTTCCTAGGCGTCTTGTATTTCGTTGGCTATGTTGCTCTGCTGGATCTTCTGTTTTGGTTGCGCGATCAAATATATGGGCAAATTGCGCTCTATCTAAGGATGATCATGGTAGGTAAATCGGGGCTCATAATCGGGGCCGTCCAAGTATACCACGCCCAAGAAATTAGGACGCCGGCTGATGAACTTGCTCGGCAAGCTATATTTCTGTGCCAGGACCATCAGCAAGAGCTGGCATACCTCCCACAAAAGCAATCAAGTTGTCTCATTGAGGGTTTAATGTGAGATGCCGCTAGATACCCGTTCTGACCGGACGTGTGGCCATACATTCTCGGTCGTCCGGCGCCGTGGTTCATTCTGTTTCTACAGGAATCTGGAAATAATGATTATGCAAGGGTGGCTATGCTCTTTCCACCAGCTTGAGTCAATTTCTGTTCAACCATCGATTTTCTGCAAGTAACCCATATCACTAGAAAAGTACTTATTGATGGCAAATCAGTACCACTCCGGACCCGAAAAAGGATAAGACCGGAATTAGCGGCTGGGACCATGTCTAAATGCCGAAAGCTGACTTGTTTCATGGAGGTTTGCCCCAGTTGCTTTGGTCAATTCTCCCTCAACCTGTGCAGGCGGGCCGGATTCTTAGTTTGTGGCGAACGTTTGGAGAGTGACGCAGAACGTTGAATCATTTGTTCACTTTATATTGTATTGATGCTTGTGATACTGCTAATGCACATAGTTTATCTGTTATCTCTAGAGACCCTGGCCTTACAACTTGCCTCGCCGTCCTTCGATAAGGTCTAGAGTCGTGTCCAGCGCATAATCACAGCGAGCTGATTTACTTCGCACTGATTCTGCTTGGGCCCGTGTAACATAACGAGCCTCCACCGCGGGGTTATACCCTAGCCCACTGTAGTTTGCGATCTCGTCCTCCGTGGGCTTGGAAGCAGTATTCGTCCTGCCATCCGTCCTTCGATAGACTGTAACCACAATTGCGCCGCCAAGGCCAATATTGTGTTGGAGGGCTACCCTAGTATTTGCGGCTAGCCGCCCATTATTTGCCCAACCCCGGAGTTGCCAGACGAGCTCCGCACACTGTGCTAGACCTGTAGCTCCCAGGGGATGCCCCTTGGATATCAGACCTCCGGAAGGGTTGATGATGGGTCCTCGACCACCGTAAGTAATATCGCCGCCCCGGACCAACTGGTGAGCCTGCCCCTTCTGGGAGAACCCCATAGCGTCAAGTGAGATCAGTTCATTTGCCGAAAAGCAGTCATGCAGCTCGCAGACTTTGATATCGTGTATTGATTCTTTTGCGTCCATCAAGGCTGCCGCCGTGGCGCTGCGTGTCATCTCGTAGCCAACCATATCCATCGCACTGCCGGAATATAAGGAGGGACTATCAGACTTCATGGACTGCCCTGCAATCAAAATCGCGTGATCTTTCAACTCGGGTCGAGCGTCCAAAAACCTCTGTGAAACTATTACCGCAGCAGCAGCGCCATCTGAAGTTGGAGAACACTGCAGTTTTGTCATGGGATAGTAGATCATCGGTGCATTCCGAATCTCGTCGAGTGTATACACGGTTCGAAACTGCGCATATGGGTTGCGGGAGGAATGTTCGTGAGAGATCCGCGCAATTTCAGCAAAGTCATCGGCAGTTGCTCCGAACCTGAGGTACATGCTATGTTAGCACCTATCTCTATATGCACACTTCCTGTGCAACAGGTAAAAAAGGATAGCAAACCTCTCCATGTACTCTCTTCCTGCATTGCCGAACATTTGTGGATTCTTGGGCGTTTTATCCGCTCCCCTCGTGGCCTCCATCAGTCTCATACTGAGGTCGAACGGGGTTGGCCGATCCGTCACCGTGCTCACAAGCGGCCCGGCATTCATCTGTTCAAACCCGACGACGAGAACACAGTCGTGCATGCCGGAGCGGACGAGATTCCGCGCCATATAGATCCCTGTGGACCCAGTTGCGCACGCATTGTTGACGTTGTATATGGGGATCTCAGTCATTCCAAACTGGTAGAACGCGCGCTGGCCACTGCATGTAGGGCCGAACGCATAACATGCTACACCGGCTTCGACGTCGTCGTACGTTACATGCGCGTCGAGCATGGCTTTGACGCCCGCTTCAAAAGCCAGCTCGGTATACATGCGTGTGGCCCGGGGCTTGAGAAAGGCGGCCATGCCAACGCCAAGGACGTAGGCGTTTCCCTGTGTTTCGCCGGCCATGTTGTATTGATGGTGAGAAATGAAGACGGCTGACAGAGTCTGCAAATATCGGACACGAGCAGAAGTTTTGAACTACGTCGTTATTCATGGGGGCATGCGAGCTACAAGTATACAGCAAGTCCCATCCGAGGTATCACGGGCCGGCTGGAATCGATTCCGACGAATGGATTACATTGGGGTATATCAAGCGCTGCAAACCAAGGCTCGGGAGCAGCGTACCGCGGAAGAGGGCAGATATCACTAAGGGGATATGTAATTGTCCCCTTTGTGAATGAAAAACCGAAGGAGTGGAGTACGCCAACTCCGCGAATCGGTTTTGTGGCTGCTTTGTGGTGAGAACGAGCCAGTGCCAAAACCGTGGCCGCCTCCCAGCAAACCCCATCCTACGATTCCCAAACCAGTCGCTTTGGCTTAATCAATGTTTTCTTCGAGCGTTCGACATGCCTCAGCAGTGCGATTCCGAGTCTGCAGCCGCAGCAGGCCCCACTCTCGCCCAATACGCGGCGTTAGAGTCTCGACAATCGCGATCCCAGAGGAGCTCAAGGGCTTAGTTCACACTGCACCAGCAGAGGACGGCCACGAGGTTGAAATTTATCATGTTGATACCAGACGCCCTCACCATCAACCGCAGCCTGCAGTTGTTCATATCCACGGAAGCGGGCTACATCTCTTTCAGCGCTGCACATAGTGTCTCCAGCTCGATATCCTGCTACTAGAAAACCAGCACTCCCTCTCCAGGTTTATAGCTACCAAGATCTGAACTGAGTTCCACTTGTATCCAGGCCAATTACATGGCTTTACGAGCCTGGCCCCTGGGTCTCATGGTCCCAGCGGGCAACCGAGAATCGGGTTCTCGCGATGGTGTCTTTTTTATTACGCCTTCTAGCTTAGAATAGACATATGTTTACCGAGACCGCTCAGCTTTGAGCTTGTATTATTGGCATCAATATCGAACACAAGGTAGTCTACATCGGAGAAAGACTGCACTAAAAGTTCGCCGTACGAGCATCCGCCTTGGCCATATCCCTCAGCATATTGCGGGGGACTTTTTCAGACGGGCTTTTAGGGATGCTCTCCTGAAAAATCACGCCTCCTGTAATCCTCTTTGTCCGCAACACCTTGTTGTTGACGGACTCAGCAATGTCCTCTGTAGAACCAGACTGGCCTGGTTTTAGCTCCACATAGAACCCGGGGCCCCTCGCCATCTTGGCTGTAAAAACTGTTCGCTCTGAATTTACATAAGATTCTCGGACTATGATATGAGTATACTTCAGAATTCCAATGACAGCTGCAGAAGATACCGCAGGACCTCAAGCAGGAGGTCTCAATGCTGCTCTCCGCACGGACCATCAACGATGCACCGCATGCGAGCTCTCGAGGAACCCACGCAGGATTCGCACTACTGAAAATGCCCATGTAGATGGCCGGCAAGAAGATGCTGTTGCCGGAGAAGAGTACTACGCGATCGCCAGCCTTAACCCCGATTTGCGTGGACCCGCCGCAAAGCGCTAGCTCCAAAGTCGGAATTCATGAGGCATAAGGAAATGGGTGTCGGGATGGTTCACATCGATAAAAGTCCTCTCGATCTTGCTAAGAGGGCGCTCCGAAGACTGGAAAAGGAGCGTGGCCAGATGGGTGCCTGTGGACACTTGCTTTCCAAAGTGTTTGAAACGGCGTTATTGCTTGAAACTTGTGAAGGATAAGTCGAAGTATCTTGTAAGCTGTCTGCAAGTACTTATTTTTTGAAACAGCTATTTATCGGCGACGCAATCCGTCTTATACTAAGGAACGCATCCGGGGTAGCGAGGACAAGCACAATTTGGAGACTTGAAGAATAGGGAATTCCGAGCAAAAGCTGAGCCAGAGTCACCAGTCATATCCCCGGAACCTCGTAGTGAGAGCCACACAGCAGTCCACATCAGTCATGAAAGATGAGTCCCATTTCTTCAAATAGAGAAAGAGAAGGCTAGGTCAAGTAGCTTAGACAGTAAACTCGCCAGGCGTGTTGTCCTTCCACTTTTGCAATTCTCTCAGATTGGCCGAGCTCTTGATATGAATTGGTTCTTGTGCAAACGGCAGAAGCGACTTGACCAGTGCGGCATGGTACTCACTGTTGAAGTAGGCGAACATTGCCTTGTTGGACACAAATCTGGGTTGTGTGAGAATCCATGTGGTTAACGATACACCGGAGTAACTTTGCCTTACTGCTCGATAACAATAATTTCTTCCTTGCCAGACACGACGAATGGATATGCGTGGTGTATGCCCGCGACGTTCTCCCGTATCTCACGTAACGCCTTGAACACATAGTCCTGCAACTATTTACAACCTCGTCAGTCCAGTACTGATAAAATGCTGTGAGAGTCGCGTGCATGCCTCAGGGAACTTTCCCGCTTGTGGGCGAAGATTGATAACGCAAGTTGGATTCTCTGCCATTGCTGCCGTAGATAAGGGAAGATGGTGAAATATTGGTGGTCTGTATGCGGCGTTGAAGAAATTATTAGTCTACATATATCTGATGTTTTAGCAGAATGTCACTCTCGTTCGGGCGTCATCACCATTTACTAAAACCGATCGACGTGCCCAACGTTACCGAACTTGTATCGACTCGCCCGGAGAGGGAGCATGCATTAGCAAATAAGTAAACCCGGCATTTGGTCTGTTAAATCTTGCTGGGATTTCCCGAAGCTCGGCGGCCGACCCGTCGAATCGATTCTTTTCCCAGCGTTTGAGACAACTAGCCAAGCAATCGATGACCGGCCGCCGTGTACCAATAATACCGACGACTGGTTTGAAGCTGCCTTTGCGGGGGGTTGCATACATAGTCCGCCTACCAGACAGCAAGCGGGATATTTACCCCCATTCAAGAGTATGCCAAAAGGATCAAAAGTACCAACTTACTGTTCCATTTTGTCACTAAGTACACGGGCGCCAAGATGCTACAGAAATTCCTTTCTATCGTTGTCATCCTGCTCGCGGTCTCCTATCATGGCTTTTTTCGGAATTTCCTGTTCACATTCCTTGGTGTGGGCCGAAGTCTGAGCCAGATACAGGAGTTTCCATATGCATGCCACAGATTGGAACATCCTTACCTGAGCTCCTGCGAGGATCTGTGGCTAGACGAGGAAAACCGCACACTGTATGCCGCGTGCAGCGATATGCGGAGCCGGACTCAGTGGCTTCCAGGGCATGCACCCTTTTCTTCGTTTCGTCACGCGAAGCTGACCTATATAAACCTAGAGCAGACAATTTCAATGCTTCTGGACGACGAAAGACGGACCATTTTTCTGTTCTCAATATCGATTACCCTGGAGAAGATGGCCTATACGGCGTGCACCACTTGGAAGTCACCGGCCCGTACAAAGGGATTAATCCCGAAAATGAGAATGTACTCGACCTCCACGGATCCGGAGTCCGAAAGCTCAGCCAGTCTCGACTGCAATTCTTCGTCGTCAATCATCGGCCACCTACCAGTCCTGAAGGGCTCCTGGCAGAGAATACCAATGTGGTTGGAGACAATTCGACGATAGAGGTGTTTGAGCTGGAGCGGGGGTCGTCGAAGCTCGAGTTTGTCAAGGCAATTCATGGATGACAACCTGATCTCCCCGAACGATTAACGTGGATTTCAGAGGGTCATATCATCGTTACCAATGATCACTTAACAAAAAGTTGGTCCTTTTCCGGCTTGATCTGATATGATGCATTTGGTGGATAAGCGCTAATGCCGAGTTCCTACGCAGCGGGGAAGGTGAGGATTCGTAACCCATTTCTCATGATCCATGTTTGACACAGGCGCTTCCCCAGCTTCGTGAGTTACAGTCCTTTTACGGAATCCGGAAATCTCATCGCATGCGACTTGGGCTCTGGAGAATGTCACCCAGTTATATAGCACGGACTGCGCTACGCAAATGGCGTGGTTCAGGGCCACGATGGACTCATATACATATCTGAGTTCATCGCCGGCAGAATTTCGGCTTACAAAGTCTTGAGCAACGGAGCATTTATACGCGTTGATACCATCGACCTGAAGATGCCGATTGATAACCTGTACATTGACACCGATGGAAGTCTTTGGGCTCCAGGCGTGCCAAAAGTACAACCTTTGTTAAGGACCGTAGAGACCGGAGAAAGGATTGATGTTCCATCTACCGTATATAGAATCAGAAACCTAGGAGATAGTAAGGCTCCACGGTTTGATGTTCGGAAGGTGTTGGAAGATGGAGTCGGCATAGTCCTCCCTGGGTCAACAGCCGTTGTGCATGACGTTCAAACTGGGAAGCTGTTTATGGGCGGGGTAGGGTCGCCTTTCATGGCAGTTTGTGCACCGAAATGAAAAGCAGAGCGATGGTCTCGCAGGAGCAAACCTCGACCAATGTGTATAGAATGCCGTAGCTTAGGCCGCATCACTCATCCAGAGATTGGACCCTAGGACAGACATGTACGTGAACTTCACTACAGGAAGGTTGGGAAATTGTACGTATAGAAGCATCGACTTCAGGATATTGTTTTTGAATAGTTTTAACTAGGAACTACCCCTCATAAAGCCAATACTACCTTCAAGAGCAAATGGTAGTACCGAAGACTCTTTCCCACTCAATAAATCAATTTGGGTTTAGGCGAGCAAATTCTTGGTATCAAGAGAAACGCCAGCTTGTAATTTAGCTGAGAAAATGTCAATATGGCCGGGAAGGTCCTTGATGATGTTGGTGTGTTCTTCGCTAAGAGCCCAGTCCCAAAGTGCAGACGGGTTGGTGTATATATCCTCTCAGTTAGTGTGAGGGTGACTTGCCTCCAGCTGGATGTCTGCTTGCCTTTGGCCAATAACCATAAGATCCTTTTGGCCGCTGTTCCAGAAATGCCAGACGTCTGCGCGGATATACTCTTGTCCCTCCTTGACATACTCTTCCAGCTACTAACCCTTTATTGAGATTCGGTATTCATCAATCCGCTTCCAACGGTAGGTTTTGAACCAATCCATAGAACTAGAATCTTCACCACTGTCAGGAACTGCGGATTCTGGCTCGCCCCCTTGGGATGGACTACAATGAGCTTATCCAAGGAATGAGGAAAAAGTGGGACATATCTATCTCCAGGATAAGCATTTACCGCCACATCTGCCCTAATAGTAGAAAATCGTGGGCGTAAAGTACCGTGAATTCTCGCGTAGAACAAGCTTGAAGAAAAAAGCCGAAGTCCGACGATTTTCGGGGTGGAGCACCTTGAAAATGCACTCCACCTTAAGTCCACCACAGAGGTCATCGACTCCAACCCGAGGTAATGTACAGGCAAGTTGACTATTAACCCCGACTCTGCTAGGTCTCAACTGCTACAAAGACTACTGAACTGCTCGGATTTAAGGTTATAATCACCGACGTCGTCTGGGAGACGTATGGAATCAGCGAGTTCACGATACGACTCCTCAAGATAGATACGTAGGTCGGGTCGTGGCTGCAATGCCGCACACCTGCCATTACGCCAGCCAGATCGCCGAGGACCAAGGTCTAAAGGGCCAACTCAGTGACCAGGTCATCTTGATAGCTAGGGCATCTGCCAGTTCGGTGTCGGAATTGCCAAAGCATGCTAAACATCCTAACCAAAAATGCTGGGGTTATAGCTTATCTAGGTGTTACAGTTTTGACAGATTTGAAGCCTAATTTAACACCAACCATCTCACGCATTTCCTCCTATTCTACTCCCTGTAGCCGGTTCTGCTCGCCTCCTCCATGATATTATCTAACTTGCATGTTGTCATCCTTGCTTCCAGCGCGCACATGATTACTTTACTAATACCCACTTTGACAACGGCAAGTATGATCTGTGGATACCATATGGTCAAAGCAAGACAGACAGCATCTAGATAATAAATAAGATTAACCGCTATTTTGGAGCAAGAGACTGCACCCTCTTAGTCTACATCCTAGTGCTATTACAGCTAATTTTCTCAAGCACGTCACAAATAAGGAGAAGCCAAGCTGGGATGAGGGCAAGTACCTTGAGCAGTACTGGAAGAGCCCAGCTCATGGAGCAGCCAGAACGGTCTAGGGTGCTCTTGCTAAAGAAGTGGAGTTGAAGGGGTTTAAGTTTCTGGAAGGCTGTCAGATTGCTGGGCCACATGGGTCTAGATCGCAGAGACCTGACTATGAGTTGTGGGCCTATAGTACTGAGGGGGAAAGAAAGTTGTGGCACAAGACATTGGAGATGTTGACGTTGGATGATCTCTAGATGGATTCACTTCTGCTATGGGGTATATCTTGTCTCGGCCTACACTGTATATTTAACTCGAAGTACAGCCGAGAACTGTTCTGACCTTCAGCTCGAGTGTATGATTTATCGAAATCTCTGAAACACATACTGTGTGGACGATGATAGATACAACCTGCGTAGATTCTCGAATGGTGAGATAAATTGCGTCCGCGAAATAATATACATGGAGCCTGTCGCACAGAGTCGTCCAAGAGAGATTCTATCCGTATCTCTCTTTTCATTTCTTGATAAACTTCTCATATCATCCGGCAGATAGCATATCTTCAAACGAGACAGTTTCATGTACAACGCATCACTTATTCGAGAACATGTAGGTTGGTACAGGACCAGGAAGTTCTTCGCAAACAATAGACAGATAAACGTGTTGCTACGGGCTAGTAGATGTACCGGAAACTTCTAGAAATTAGTCTCACGCTGCTAGTGTGCTTAATGTTTGGGACACTTACTTGAGATTCTCTTTGTCTGTCATATCCAAGAAGGCAGTGGCTGCCAAGTCTCTGCCGTCGAGACCCCCCTCAGCCTGGGATTGGATGCGGTCCCGCCTCTTGTTTTCCCGTCGAAGAAGGAATCCCAGCAAGGCAGTTAGAATGATGCCGACCAAGCTACAGACGATCATAGACCACATGCCAAGGGGGTATGTTGGCCTGAATCGCGCCATTAGCCCTAGTGAAATAATGAATAACCGCGGCAATCGAGCACTCACTCATCTTGGGACCTGTAGAAGAAAGGACCCGCAAGGTTTCCGGAACTGTAACCCAGAAAGAAGCCGATGTTCATGACTATTTTCTTGCTGTGGCCTGGTTGAGTTAGGGTACGTTGTGTCCTGCTGAAGAGGAGAGGCACGAGATCGAGCTTACCTGAAACGTTGGCGATAATCATGCTAAGCACGAGAACCCAGGCACCGGGATAGAAGGCAGTGAGGTAGTAGCAGATCAGGCGACCAACCTTCTGATCTAGAGGAACGTAGCGCATTCCAAAGCCTGCCGCCAGAGTTGGGATAAGGTAGAGTATGACAAAGAAGACCCTTCGGTTCTGGAATTTCGAGTTGAGGAATACGCAGCTGAGCTGGGCAAGGCAGATGCTCACACCATATGGGATCTGATCCAAGATGTGAGAAGAGCCCGTGCGAGATGTGTGTTGGATGGGAGATGGCATACCTGTAGAAGTGTCGTTCCCAGTGTTGAAAAGCCAAATCCTCTGATAATGATCGTGCCAAAGTTGCTGAAACCACCATTCGGAATGTTGTCTGACCAAAATGTAATTAGCTTTCACTTCACGCCCATGTTGCATGGCCCAGGAGCAAAAGTCAGACATACACAAAACCCCTTGGCCAAAAAGGATGTAAAGCTTGTAATCTAGGAGTGCTTCCTTCACCTGATACCACTTCAAGTGCTTGTTTTCGATACCAGTTTGATCATTCCGCATTCTTTCAACGATCATTTGTCGTTCCCTTTTTGTAAAAGCATGTGCATCCACAGGAGAGTTTGGAAGGAAGATAAATATGACGATCCCCCACGAAGCACAGAGCGCGCCGCTATTAGAAGTTAATATTCTTGGCCCTTGTGTGCGACATCCCATAGCAAGGGGGGCTTACATCACCAAGAACTCATACTTCCACGAAGGTAGTGCCCCTTTGATGTGTCCAATCGCATACCCGAGCAGACCTCCGAGTGCGACTCCTACTCCATAGCCCGAGTGCCAGATACCGATGCGGATAGGCTGCTCTTCCCTTGTATACCACATACTAGTGATTAGGAGGAATGCAGGATCAGCACAGCCTTCCAGAGCACCACCAAGCGCACGAAGCACTGCAAGAGTGGCAAAATTATGACAGACGGCCTGTATCATTAGGAGGACACCCCTTTAAATATAGGTCAATAAACGTCTAGTTGACGAAAGGAAACTGAATTTGACCAACCATAGGAAGATGCTGACGCCGAGATATCTTGCTACAAGTCTCTGAGATTAGAATTCCATCGCTGCAGAAACCTTTACGTTAACACACCTAGAGGCAGTCGTTGCAGTAAGAAATTTGTGGGAATGGCCCATGCTATGAATCCAACGTAGAAGAAGCTGCTGAGCCAGTTATATTCGGTATGTCGCAAGTCGAGGTCTTGGATGAGGCCAAAGATTGCTGCGTAGCTTAATGTGGTCTAGTAACATTGTCAACCGCTGTGGTAGAACACTGGATATCAAGCCAAATCTTGGGGCTCACCTTGTCAATATAGAAGAACGCAAAGCAAGTCAACAAGCAAGGCATGATCAGCATGTCAATTTTTCGCCGAAGTCGCCGTATCTCTTGAGGGTCAAATTCCTCCTGGAGGTCATCTGTCGAGTCGAATAAAGCCATAGCTCTGTCATGTTCATAGGTTCTTCCTGCCGAGTTCAAAGATTTCTCGACGACTTCCGCATGGCTTGTCTGTGGCTGCGCAGCGCCTTCAAAATCGGGTGCCTTGTCCGACATCATATTTGGGGTGACCTGGACATCAGGGGCCATGGTTTTCACAATTGTGCTCATGGTGCAAGAAGACTTAATGTGGGCAAAGAACCTTCAGTTGGAGCTTTCTCTCTCCTATCCAGGGCCTGCTAGTTGTATTTGTATGCCACCTGCGGAGCTGCCTTTCGGAGTCCTGCGAGATTGGTGGTTGCTCCCGCATTTCTTGAAGTATACTCCGACTATCGCCAAAAACCGAGAATTATCCATGGCCAAGACCGGTTCTGCCCGAGAACCAAGTCCAGATTCCAGCAGGCTGGATATGAAGGAGGCGTGGCATGAAGGAGCAATGATCAACCGCTTCAGATTGCTCAGTATCCACGTAAACTTTATCGCATTGCGTCTTATGGTGGTCCGTAGGCTAATTCACCCATCCCCATGGAGGGGACGAATCGCGGGGTAGGATAGTGTGCCACGAGATTGGGCCAGACAACTTCCAACCTAACCAGTTCCATTTCAGGCAAGACGGAACAAGGAGACAGTTACCGGGGCTGACATACTGACAGCTGGCACGTCGGCGAAAAGGTATTCCTCCTCTCCAAGACAGGAAGGACATATGTGGGATAACCTGGAAAAACAAAAGATAATTCCCTCTTGCAGGCAGACGTAGGTATCTACTGGAGGTCTAGTTCAAAGCAGAGCGGCGGAAATGTCCAATACTCATTTCTCAGTGGCTGGGATGACTGGCCAAAATTAATACCGAGACAGTCGGTGTATATCCTTAACAGTGATTTGGCTTGGGCCGAACGATTGGTACAATGCAAGATCGTGCCAGGGGCAGCTCTAAAACAATCTCGGAATCTGGACCGCAAGTCTTCTATGCGGTGGATGGCGGGTACTTGCGACACATCCCTATTGGTGCGGTGTGCGACTTTTTGTCCTGGATAGTGTTTAAGAAAAGCAGACTATCCGTAACGAGATTGACATTGCTCTCTGCCTAACTAACTACAGATTAGCCGTCTCTTAAGTCAGCAGCCCTACCCCCTTCGGTGTACGATATTGCCACATAGTGGCGCTTAGCTGACAAGTTAATCGCTCGGCTTTCCACCCATCTGTTCGGCCTATTTGCTATCTATACATCCACAGTCAGAAGGGAAGACTGCAAGAGGTGCAGTAACTGTCGCCACCCATAGCTGTGCAAAGCCATCCAAGTATTTCAGCATTAGCATTAGATACAGGGGCAATATGCAGAAAGCTAGCCAGACAACGAGTTGGCATAGAACTCCACCAACTTGGGTAGCACGCCAGTAGGATCATCATAGAGAGCAATGTGTGATTTGTTGGGAACCAGGAACAACTCCTTCGGCTCGGTAGCCTTTCTGATTGCATTCTCGCTGTGGTACCGCGTATCGGCATCCGAGCCAGCAATCATAAGAATCGGCCTCGGCGAAATCAAATAGTTGAAGGCAAAGACATCGAAGTTTGCAAGAAGTTCCGTACTGCGAAGTGGGAATCGGTTTGTCGAACGACGGTGCTCGCCCCGGGGTGTACGGTAGTAATCTGCTGCCTCCTTATACAAGGTCGGAAAGGCCGCCGGCACGGTCTTTGGATCATCTGGAGCCCACGGCAGCAGCTGAGGGCTCTGGCCCTTGGCCTCTGATAGTCGGGCATTTGCTGCATTTTCGAGGGTAGCGGCCAACGCATGGGAGGGTGACTCGGCTGCGGTATTTCTCACGCCCTCCCGAATCATAGCTCCCAAGTCCACAGTGCTCACACCGGCGATGGCCTTGATACGGACATCTGTTTGAGCTGCGAAAGATGCATAGCCGCCGGATGCACATAGGCCCAAGACACCGATGCGATCGGGGTCAACTTCGTCCAGGAGCGATAGATGGGTGACTGCAGCCTTGATATCCTCCACTCGTTGTGATGGATCTTCGAGTCCGCGCGGCTCGCCGGAGCTTTCACCCTGATACCCAGCGTCAAACGCAAGAGTGACAAACCCCTGGTTGGCGAGCAAGCGAGCATACAGGCCAGCGGTTTGCTCTTTGACGCCACCACCAGGATGGCTGACGACTATGGCTGCATGGTTGCGGTTGGGGGCGGACGGTGCGGGGATGAGCAGGTTGCCCACGATGTTGAGGTGGCGGCTTTGGAAGGACGCCGTACGTTCTGTAGTCATGATGAGAGACAAGAGGCAGCGATACAACCGGATCCCGTATAATTTAATTTCGACAACAACTTGGCTTTGGGAGGATGCATGATGAAGAATGAGTGCCTTAAATAAACAGAGATCGACGGAGATAAGTTGATGACCCGTATCCCCACTATTATGTCCGGCTTATCTCTTCCAGGTCATCACAGGTTCAGCAGGGGCCGAATATCGAAGTTATGCTAGGCCTGCAATTAGGCCTGCAGGATTTACACCTTCCGAAAGCTTTCGGGATTTCGGCTTCGGGAAACAGCCGACCAGATGAGGTTGGACTTGTGAATGACATGAAAGATAACACATTCAAAATCTTCACTGCCTCTGTTGCAATGTAGTCCACTCGTTTCAACCACTCATTCACGTGCGTCTCTTAGCCACGGCACAATGGGAACCATCATCCCAGGTGCCAATTCCTACAATGACGGCGCGGCCTAAGCCACCCTGACTCTAGGCAATCCGACAACTGAAGAAGACACGGAAGAGTGGACGTCCAGCTGTGACTCCAGTCATGGTGGCTCCCAGAGGTCAATCTATTTGAGCAATAGCAGACTGGGATCGCCTTGTGTAAACACGCCATTGCGCGATTAACCCAGCGTGACCGATGTATACTGGGAGCTCGTACGAGGGAACTCAATGAACAACACGGGCCAATAAACTTATCGTTAGACGGCTCTGCAGCACTCCATCCTTCCCAGTCGCAAGTCCACACAACTGGAAATTCAGCCCTCAGACCTTGCTTAGAGTGTTTGGACTTTGCTTCTAAATCAGTTTCTTAGGATACTTGCTGGTTCCCATGGTGCACTACTTCGATTGTGGTTGGGATATCACTGTACATGAGTATACTTATCCTGCATGAGAATACAAAACATGTGACGTGAAAACAAGAGTTGGCATAATACCTTAAATCAGCGCACTGGCCGGCATCCTCTGTATCTTAATATATATTCAGACAAGACACGTATGTGCTTGCCAAGTTGCAAACGGACACATGAGTTATGAACGAGAAAGGAAAGAACAAGTGTCATCATGGTCAGAACTCTGAAGTACATATTCAAACATAATCGTACAAAGCTTGTTCGGGGAATCTAATGTTAGGCGCCTGTGGGGACATAGCCCAGTCCGTGGACTGGTCAGAGTGGCTTATTCCGGACAGACTATGGACTGATGGCGCTGGCGGCTGCAAAGGGGACGGATAGGCGCCGAAGCTACCATTGTTTTGAGGAGTGACGATGCGAGCTTGGGGGTGACTCTGGTGTTTTACCGAAGCATCCACAACCTTTGGAAGGCGCTTCCATGACGAGGGATTAAACAGCGGTTTGATCGCTGGAGAATTGACGGCAACAAAGGCCACGAACTTTGCGAATACGTTAGTATCAGAGACCGGTAGTGGCGTGAGCAACATACTATTTCCCTCACAGTCCAGACCGCGGATAAGTCGATTTGTGAGATCTCAAGCAGAGACATGACGCATCTCAGCAACGCGGCGACAATGATGAATACGCCGGAGCACAGTAGGATCCCTACGATGATTTTCCTGTTCGGCGGAATCACCATTAGTGGATATTTCTCGTAGCGCATTGTCTTACGTACTGATAGATCTTGATCCGCAGATGAATGAGAACCGGAATCGGAATGTAGACGAGAAGCATATCGGTGCTTTAGCTCTGTCAGCATTGTTGGGATAGGCGGACAAAGTGTGCAAGAGCTTACGTGACATTTAATACTGCCACAATAATATAGAGTGTGTAATAAGACGAACATTCAACTGCAAGTTCAGTGACTGTCAGTCTTCAGTTGAATATATGAGACAGGAAACGGGGTCACAGGACACGTACGGCCTGGATCGCGGTAAATCTGCCACAATTTCTCAAAGGGTCGACAGCGGAGAAGAATTGCCAGGACAACTGCAATAAAGCTTAGACCACAATAGACCCCCGTGACTCGAATGATCGTTTGCTGCGCGACACCGCACCTGCGGTTTTCAGTAAGTAGAACGCGCCAGGGTAAGAGACCGGAGATTTGTAATCGTACATGATGCGGTTGTAGTAGATTAAGACAGCTCCTTTCAGTGACCACAGAGCTCCAGCGTAGGCAAACCAGCCAGCAATAACCAGTTTGGCTGTAATTTGCATCTGATCTATCTCCTCGCGGCTAAATGTTGCGCGTTGTTCTGGCGTCCACCCGATGTTACTGTGGAGGGTTTGCCCTGCTCAACCGCGAAGGCAGGCGTTAGTTGAAGGTAATATGTAAGCGAGCTTCAAGGCCGAACAGGAGTGATCTCCGTACCAACGAGAAATATAGGGATCATTAGGTACTGTTGAAATTAGTCCGTGTCAGCTGTGCTCAATGGACTGAGTACGCACAGTGACGAATAGCGCAGCGAGAATGCAAAGATAGTCGTCTATTCCCCACCCCCGGAAGCCTACGAGGTTCCATCTGGAGATTAGCCGCAGGATAAGGACAAAAATCGCGATGCTAAATTCAACGGCTGCCTCGGTAATGAAGGGGATTTCCGTAACCATTTCCGGCTAGGTGAGAGCACTAGGAAAGTAACAGTAAGCTGCCATCTCCAGGAGCCGAGATGTAGCTAGCAGTAATCAGGGTCGACCACGATTCTAATTCTTCAACCGCGAAGATTCATGATCGAGGAGGCCGATATATGAGTCGGAGACGAGCCTTGTGAAACTGAAAGATTTAGACTCCGTCCACTTTCGGGGCAGTGGCAAGTTTCAATCCGTGGTTCTACGCTGTTCGCAGTCGCTGGGCCTCTGTCGCATGTTTCGAATGCCAGCAGAACTGGTGCTGAGGTTCCTTGGTACAGAACCGGATTGAACAGACATTCACAGGCGGGAGTGACGACCTCCAGTGTAGCTCGGAGTTTCCGGTTGTAGGCGGAAATCCATCGATAAACCCGGCTCTCAGCCCATGTCACATTATTTAGGGCCTATATTTTTGTCGACCATATCCATTTGTTGCCGGTAAACGGTAGAAGAAAGAAACGAAAAAAGAAAAGAGAAGAAACAGTTTCCCGCTAGCGCTTATACCGTCATGGCATTAAAATAATCAACTATAGCACGGCTTATACTAATTCCTACAAAAGCCACAACCGTACGGCATATATAAGCCTGACTCTCCCGGTCAAATGAGTCCTGGATGTGATTCAAAACCCAACCGATCTACATTAAGTTCATTTCTTATTATCGAGTTTTCGCAGTAGTAAATCATCATGTCTTCTCTACCATTCAACTCTACAAACCTGCCTAGTCAACTATTCATCAACAACGAGTATGTCCCATCGAAGAATGCCAAAGTATTCTCTGTTGCAAACCCCAGAGATGGATCCCTGGTTGCCGAAAACGTTCCCCTCGCAGACGAGGCCGATGTGAATCATGCCGTCGAAGCGGCCGAAGCAGCCTTCCCAGCCTGGAGGTCATTGACAGGCGTGGCGCGACGTGAAATCATGCTGAAGTTTGCCGCGCTCTTGGACAAACACAGTGAAACGCTCGCAGAGCTCTCCAGAATTACACAAGGTGCCCCCTACCTTGCATGGGGCCAATTTGAGATTGCCACTGCCGCGGAATCATTCCGGTATTATGCTGGCTGGATCGACAAGTTTCAGGGAGATGCTTATCCGGAGGAGGATGGCTATCTCAAAATCACTCGTCATGAGCCCCTGGGTGTCACTGCAGGCATCGTCCCCTGGAATGGCCCGCTTGGGACTGCCGGGGCCAAAATGGCACCCGCACTTGCCACAGGGAATACATTCATCCTAAAGCCATCTGAGAAGACTCCATTTGCAGGGCTTGCTCTGGGTCCATTGATCAAGGAGGCTGGGTTCCACCGGGCGTCGTGCAGGTTCTCTCTGGAGACGGCACCACCGGCGCACTGCTAGCAAGTCACCTTCGGATCAGGAAAGTCAGCTTTACAGGGTCTATTCCAACCGGCAAAATTATTCAAAAATTGGCTGCAGAGTCGAACTTGAAGAGGGTCACTTTGGAGCTTGGTGGAAAATCTCCTGCTATTGTGTTCGATGATGCCAACCTCGATAACGCTCTTACATGGTGCGTTAATGGCATTGCAGCAAACACGGGACAAGTCTGCTTTGCGGCATCCCGCGTCTATGTCCAAGAAGGCATTAGGGATACGTTCGTCGAGAAATTCAAGGCAGCCTTGAAGCAGCGGGGCGAAGCCATTGGCGACCCTGATAAGCCAACCACTCTGATGGGGCCACTCGTGGACGAAGCCCAGTTTAACAAGGTGACCGGGTTCATCGAACGCGGGTTGACACAGGGTACGCTTGTTCTTGGTGGGAAGCGCGTCGGGGATACTGGGTTTTTTGTTGAACCCACTCTGTTCTGCGATGTCCCTCAGAATGCCGAGATCTATCAGCAGGAAATCTTCGGTCCGGTTGTGATTGTGAATAGTTTCAAAACCGAGGAAGAAGTCATCCACAAAGCGAACGCAACAGAGTACGGTCTCATGGCTGGGGTCTTCACGCAAGATATCAACCGCGCGCTGCGGGTTTCGAGTGCACTTGATTCTGGTATGGTTGGCGTTAATCTCGTTAGTCGCTACTTCTTGAATGCTCCCTTTGGAGGAACTAAGCAGAGCGGTATTGGCCGGGAGAATGGAAGGGCTGCACTGGAAGCGTTCACTGAGGTGAAGACCGTGATGGTGAACTTGACGTACTAGGACAAGAAAGGCAATCATTTGTCTCAGATATTACGTAGGTAGTCGAAGAATTGGTGAGAATAATGAGCCTGATCTTAGGGAAAGTCACGATCGTTGGACGAGTATTGGCTGCGTATACCCCTCAAGTTCAATCCAATCTCAGACGAACAGCTTACCTACGGTGCAAGTCAATACTGAGTCAAAGGCTGTCTGATTCATTTCAACGCCTCTAGTCTCCCTTGGCATGTATTTACTCTGTTTAGGTAGTCCTAGTTTGTCCATTCCAAATCCCCTATGTAAGACGTGGCGGATGGGAATCGGCCAACGAAGGTTATCAAAGTTGAAACGCTGTTTAAGTTGATGCCCCTGTCGAAAACAAAAAGCCGAGTCTACCCTAAAGTGGCCTAAGAATGGGGGTGGAGGTTGATGGACTGAGGCCGATACGCTCAGGCACGCCCGAAAAATATCGGACTTTGAGCCAGACAGCGATCCCCACACTCCCCCGCATTCTTCATGGCACTGATAATCTTTTAAATGCCGAAGTACTCGTGGCTTCCCACCGTGTGGAGTATAGGTCAGCAAAATGGACCGGGAACAGCCAGTTTTGCCGGGCGCCCCAAGTAGCGAAGATGTCGAAGCCCAATAAGCGAGCTGGACAGGTTTGCGTCTGTTGCCATGGGAAAAGGTTGGCAAAATGCCAAGAACACGTAGCAGGAAAAATACCCAGGCATCGCCAATGCACTGGCAGATCAGATGTGATGTGCGCCTTATGTGCGCCTCAAGCCCGGCACTTCTCGTAGATGTTACAACTGTACACTTACGGGAACAAAATTTTGGTAGGCACGTCCTTGTCGGAGCAATGATAGCCAAGCGAGAATGCCTGACTACAGGCTCAGCCGTGGCTCAAAGGCTTCCTCAACCAGGATGGAACTCTACTGGCAGTCACGGCGGTGCTTCCATTGACTCCAAAGAAAAGATTACCACAGAAGGTGAGGTTTCCTCGTACCACGAAGATATGGTCTCTATTTCTAACACGTGGGCCTCACAGGAGACCACTTTTCAGCTGCAAGCCTATATTAAACATGGGCAGAATGTCACCACTACCGACTCGGCTGTGAATACGAAGTTTCTCTCGTTTAGAGTGACTGGGAAGGACCAGTTTGTTGTTACTGAGCAGAAAATCGGGCCTAGTTTGGCACATCTTAAGGACAAAGTTCCCCAACCGAACAAAATGGGTACACAAACCAGAAGGCCGTGTTTGAATGGGTTACCGGTCCTTAACACATGGATCTAGCGAAAGAGCCCATTCCATTGGCCGACATCTGGAAGAGTTGGGTTCAAAGCGATATGAAGCTTCTTTCGCAAGTGTATGCCCATCTCGGCAGCTGCTGTTGTATCTTGGGTGATAGTGGAGCTATAGTACGAAATGAATCTAGAGAGTTAACTTTGTATGGATTCTTGTATGTAAAGTGCTTGTATGGTTATCCGGGCGACTCTGGGTTCCTTACGAGCTCCTCTGTACCGGTAGTAGTACTGTAGAGTATGGCTATGGCAGTGCATTTGCGCCCGCTGGACGGCGTTGAAGTATATTGTAGCGCCCCAAGGACTGAAATATGTGCGTTATAACCTAACTTTACGCATTCGTCGATGTACCGGAGTTGTGAATATGCTTATGCACAGTTTGACCTGGTGACAGCTCCAGGAAAGTTGTGATATCTTTCAAATTGTGCAAATCTAGAAGCAGGAACCCGTCCAACATGGCCGTCGCTCAGGTAGCAAAGCCCTGCAGGTATTTTGCCGTATAAACCGACACATAGAGCGAGACAGACCATGAAATCAAAGGCGACCTGAAGTCGAATCACCCAGCTGCAGAAACAATGCAACCGCATCAGTTGTGAGAGATTCCTCTCCGTGATCCAGCTGCTGGGAGGCAACCGCACGCAACCAGAATTTCCTCCCTATCCTCGCTACCACCTTTGCGCGAATAATGAGAAAACCCGGAACTTGCACAGGTCGGTGATACCGAATATCAAGCTGCGCCGTATAAGGCTTCCCTACTTGTCGGGTCTCTAACAAGTGTGCCGCCACAGCCTTGTGCATTGTCTCATCGAAGCAGCTCGCCAGGACTCCACCGTGCGCTGTCGAAGGGTGGCCTGACACCCCAGGGCTGCTTAACTCAAAAATTACAATGATATCGGCAAGGAGACCGGATAGTTGCGCTAAGGATGGCTTTGTCTTTGAATCGGGCCACGGTGGGCTGGTGGCTAGTGGCGGTTGCAGGGTTCGACGTCGGAGGATGAGGCGGGTTGGAATTGTTTCGGCCGTAGCTAGGGTGCCTCCAAAGTAGCCGAAACGGTCGCCATCTGCGTCATTGTGCCTCTGAAAAGAGCCATAAGGGGCGTAACTTTTGTCTTGGAGAAGGCGTGCGGCCAGGACATACGCAGGACATGGTGCGCTGCCACCGTTTGACCTTCGATGGCACATGATGACAACCTGTAATTCCGCATGGATCAAAGCTGCATTTTGGGATAGTAGGAATTCTGGTCAGTCAGTGACTCCACGGCGGAAATGTTCGCAGTGGCGGTAACAGACTTAAGCGTCAGCTCTACCGTTTGGGTTTTGCAGTATGATTAACCAAGTCTTGAATCATATTCCGAGCGACTCCACATTCCCTTCCCGGAGGTCACTGGCAATCCACACAATGCCTGTGTCTTTCATCGTTCAGCTCTCTGGTGTCTGGGGAATTGCTGCCTACATCGAGTGCTTCCACAACAAGAGGGACTATCCCGCCCCCTGTCCGCCCCACGCAAAGAGCAGACGCCAGGTAACGGTGACGGGGCAGGTCTCTCTCCAAAAATGCTTTTATAATTGTCTCCTTGTGTTATTCATTTCACGAGCGTCTGACGGGTTCCTCGACCTTGTGGAGTCTCCCAATCTCCGCTAACTCCGAGCGTTCGGTTTTCTCGGCATTTGGGGAGAGGTACGCCTTCAATGTCGACTATGAATCCGAGGCTTGTAGGCTACCCCACAAACTTTGGCCACCCTCCTTCGCCGAGTTTGACTTCTCAAGAAGCATGCCGCCCAGTGGCAGGAGGCAGATGGATTCGTGATCAAGTATGTCCCCGCCGCGATCATTGAGGAGGCTAAGAAAAGTAACCAGCAGGTCTGAAAGCGCTAAAGTTGCATGGGATGCTCTGGCTCTCGCGAAGAGGCTTATGGCTCGGCCTTCCCCGCAACTGACGGCGACACAAACAGATCTGGGGCGTCTACCGAGATGCGAACAAGGTTTGCCCACATGCCCGGCTGCTATGACAGGGCCAACTGTGTCAACCCCGCGCTCGATGAAAGCTTGCCCTCCCTGGAGCAGCAGCGCTGTCGTCCCGAGTAACTTCCTATCGTCTACTCATGTCCGCCAGTATAATCGTTCTGGCTTCGTTACAGAGTGACCCGACTGGGTACTGCCGTTGCCGGCTTTGACCTGGTATTCGGTTTTTTGTCCTATTATGTTTCGCCTCATTACCGAATCCATGTATAAATTCATATATCATACTACTACAACGCATCAGTAGGTGAGTAACACTCTTAAACTTAAGCCATCATGTCCTCTTCCAAAGTCTATGCCATCACCGGTGGTGCCTCCGGCATGGGTGCAGCCACCGCACGCCTGCTAGCAGAGCGAGGCGCCAGCGCTATTTGCATCGCCGACATCGTGGATAAGCACTTCGCCGAACTGACAGCCTCAGTCAACGAGCTTAACCCAACCACCAAGATCCGATGCCGGATCGTTGACGTGAGCTCCTCCGAGTCCGTAGACAACTGGATCGAGGACATTATCTCAACCTTCGGAGACCTGCACGGCGTTGCCAACGTGGCAGGGCTTCCCCAGCCCATCGGCGCGCGTGGCGTCCCCGCGATTGTGGAAGAGACCGACAGCGCTTGGGATGGGATCCTTAGTGTCAATCTAAACGGTGTCTTCTACTGCACCAGAGCCGCTGTTCGAGCGATGAAGGAGCTCCCCTCTGCCTCGGATCGCGCAATCGTCAACGTAGCCAGCATGGCTTCGCTGCAGCATAATCCCGACGCTTACGCCTACCGAACGTCGAAGGCAGGCTGCGCTCATCTGACACAGAGCGTTGCGAAGGATACCATAGGCCTCGGAATACGTGTAAACTGCGTTTCTCCTGGTCTGCGTCCTCAGTACTTTCCTTTTCCGTAGAGCATGTGCGCTAATAATTCTCTAGGTGTGACAAACACCCCGATGCTGAACAAGTTCTTTGATGTATCAGACGACGTCAAGAAAGGCTACCTCAGAAGTGGATGGACTTCAATGCAGCCGGAGGATGTGGCTCGAGTGATTGTCTGGCTCTTGGGCGAGGATTCAAAATGCGTTTTTGGCGCGAATATTAACGTTGGCGCTGCAGTACCCTAGTCTGTCGATAGGAATATAAATTGTTTCCACAGATTTTCGTTTACGTCTCCGGTATATATAAATGATCTGCGAGAAGATGCTAGGCGGTACGAGTAAAGCGTAATAAGCCTCTAATAAACATTGAAAGGCTTGAGATCCGTTAGCTAACTACTGATTGATGGCTACTCGACATCTTATCAATCCAAGTCGGGGCAGCAACTTCCTCTCCGACCTTTAAACGGTGCACTTCCCAACAGTGCGGCGAGTCGGCGAGCGGACTTCTCGTGAGAAGGATTCGTATGGATCACCGAATCCTACGCTTCGTCAGAAATTTGTAAGGGCGATAAACGACTTTGGCCACCTTACTCCTTGATTTATATGTAATTTAGTACAGTCCCCGTCGCTTTTACCCACCGAAAGAACAAGTCCACTCTCCACAACGGCGAGGATATCCACAGAGATAGTTCCATGCCGCACAGAAGGCGACGAGAGCCTCATGTCACCATGTGACCCCGGACGAGATTTGCACCCAGCTCATTCTCGAGCTGGGAGGGCCTTGAGTCGGTGTCTTCATCAGTCTGGCCGTATCCCTCGACTGCCAGGTAGTGCATCAAATCTCGTTGGTCATGAATATCCGTCGGTATTTACTCGTGCTGGTATAATCGGGTGTCGCGTATCTCTCGATCGTGGTACCTCAGAGCCGGGGCCACAAGGACAATGCTGCGCCCCTGCTCGTCGAACCCAGTTGTGTATCGAGTGTTCTTCCGTAGCCTGTAATCTGTTACTGGGGATGTCGATAGGGTTTCCTGCGAGGCCATGTTCATGTACATGATAGTATGGATGCTGTATTGGTACCGCGAGATGAGAATTAATGGCGCGCGGCTCAAGATGCGGATCTGCTTCCAAGTACCGGGATGCTTCTATTTTGTATGCTGATGCCACAACTACCAGAAACCATATGGAGCATAACCTTGGAGTGCGTATTGCCGAGAGGAAGGAAAAACCGAAGAATGCCAGAAAGCCGATCTGGCGATGTCTCCACTTAAACGAAGCCAGACGCAGATAAGAGCTAGATTCATCCATCTTTATCTTCCCAGCACCTCACTGCCCCTTCCTGCTACAACCAGCTCACAATGTCCGCCCCGCTTGCCAACAAAGTGTTCGTCATCACCGGCGGCGCGGCCGGGATTGGCCTCGCGACAGTCAGGACACTCCTTTCCCGCGGCGCCTCGCTCAGCGTGTGCGACATCCACGAGGGGAACTTGCGCAGCGTGATCGAGTCACTCGATGCGTCGGAGATATCACGGGTTCTGTTCCAGAAACTCGATGTCCGCGACCGTACCCAGGTCAATGATTTTCTCGCCGCGACAAAGCAGCGGTTCAAGCACGTCAACGGTGTCGCAAACATCGCAGGCACGATTGGCAAGAGCTTCGGCGTCCGCAACCTGTGGGATGTCCCCATGGACGAGTACGATTTCGTGATGGACGTTAATGTCCGTGGCAGCTTCAACTTCGTCGCTGAGGCTCTGAAGCCCGGGTATCTGGAGGATGGATCGAGCATTGTGAATGTCGGCAGTGTTGCGTCGCTACGAGGCTACGATAAGGGCGCTATTTATCCCATCAGCAAACATGCGGTGATTGGATTGACCAAAGGTGCAGCGAAGGAAGGAGGACCTCGAGAAATCCGAGTCAATGCTGTGTTGCCGTACGTTTACTTCCTGCTGCCAGTGTTCTGTGATTAACGGTAGGCTAGGGGACCGATTCAGACGCAACTCCTAAGGGAGACTACCCGCGCCTTCGGGGACCTGAAACGGCCGAGTGCCTACCGACCTTTTACCCGCGAAGGAGACCCTCAGGAAATAGCTAATGTAATTTCCTTCTTGCTGGGTCCCGAGAGCACGTATGTGACTGGCGCGGTATGGGCTGCAGATGGGGGATCTCTGGCATAGAATTACGCCGAATGCTGTCGGATTATTTTGAATTTTGCATGAATACAAATGGTGGAAATATTGAAGAACCGAACGCACTACCCGGACGCATGCCAGTGGCTGTACCCGGCACACGGTACTCCTCTGTATGAACACTAAGTGTAGTAAAATCAACTTGCAATGATCGGCAAGCTTGTCTTTTGAAAATCACGTGCAGTAAGCAGCAAGTCCTTGAGGGTCCTAGCGAAGACACTCTGTGCGAGATCGCCTATCCCTGGGGTTTTCTTCGGACCGGAGCACATAGCTTTAAGTTGGCAAGTGCCTTGTTCCGAGGCCCACATTCTGCCATGGTAATGGGGGGTTAAACTCTCAGTTCCGAGCCGCGGTACATTGAAAGAATACGCAGGAAGATTCAAGAGCAAAGAATAGCTCGAATTCTAAAACCAAGTTGGCATTGTTACTTCAATTATCTAACTGGCCACCTGGGCGTACTACAAACTCCTCCTACCATTCTCCAGGAGTATAATCCACCACGATGACGTTCTTGACGGCGTTCAAGACGACAGGTGTAATCAGGCTGTGGTATGGATCCTTGAAAGTGTAATAGTCACAGTCCTCTGCGCTATCGAACTCCCAGGTAAAAGCATACTGATACCCCTTCTGCTATGAGATTAGCCCCGTCTCATATCGACAGCCTGTAGCGCAGAGAACATCAGAGTTCCCTACATTAAAGTTTTTGGGCGAATTATTCTTTCCCCCCGTGAGAGACTTTGCCAGAGGTTTTCCCGTTGTGGGATGCAGAGCTTTGTCCTTTATCTCACGTAGACTGTTCAGGGCCTGAAAGACGTATGTCAGTTCAGTTCCCCGAGTCCTTGGGACAGCTGCTCTCTCTTACATGTTCCCTATCTGTATCACTGATGTCGGGCTTGAAGGAAAAGATAACGACGTGGGTGATGGCCATTTTGAAGATAGTGGTTTAGGATATTCGCCGGACTCTGATGGCATGCACGATACGAGAGACGGGTGTAGAATATCGGACAAGTCAGGCCACGCCACTTATACCCGGACATGCATCCGGCATTCGGCTTGGTTTCGACCGGTAAATCATAACTCGACAACTTACGATAGTTATGCATTATTCGGCCGCATCGACTTGCAAACCGAGCATCCCGCATTTCAGGCAGTGGACTAAGGTAATGTGAGGGGAGCGTGGAGATGGTTCGGTAAATCCAGCTCCGTGAAAATGCTCCCTGCGGCATCTTGAGTGTATCTTGGACACAGACTTGGTAGTTTGTAGAACAATGGTGCCACCAGATAGACCGATCGGCTTTCTGATTCCAGGAGCTTCCAAGGTGATTGTAATTTAAGTCCAGTCCTAGCTTAGAACAACCGGTACATCGGAGAAACCGGATCTGGAAGTTATAGGTTCCTTAAATAACAAAGGTGGACCGCCTCTATTTCAATCGTGAAAAATCCGAGCTAATATACCTATTTGCACTACTTTCGTTCATGTACCAAAATGGGCGATCTCAATGGCTCTACTGATACCTCGCCGGAAGCTGCGTACAGCCTCGATTACGATGTTCTTATCATCGGCGCAGGTCTCTCCGGGATATACACCCTGATATCCATGAAGCAACTTGGACTGCGAGCCCGGGTAATCGAACGTGGCTCTGGACCGGGAGGTGTGTGGTTCTGGAACCGCTATCCCGGGGCACGGCTCGATTCAGAGAGCTACACGTACATGTTCACCTTCTCACAGGAAGTCTTGGATGAATGGGACTGGAAGGAGCATTTCTCTGCTCAGGAGGATACTCTCAGATACATCAATTTCGTCATTGACAAACACGATATTCGCGATGAGATTCAACTGAACACCGAGGTTAAATCTGCGCGCTACGACGAGGCAAGTCGGTCGTGGACGTTGGCAGACCAGAACGGAAAGTGCCTGAGCTCTAGGTTCTTGATAAACTGCCTGGGCCCATTGACCTCGCCCACCCTGCCTAACATCCCCGGTGTCGCAGACTTTAGAGGCGAAGCATATCACACCTCGCGATGGCCGCAAGACCATCATGTATCATTCGAGGGCAAGAGGGTGGGAATAATCGGGACTGGGCGACTGGGATCCAAATTATTCAGGAAGTTGCGAAAACGGCTGGTCAGCTCACCGTGTTTCAGCGGACCGCAAACTGGACAGCGCCTCTACGAAACAGCACAATCAGCCCCGATGAAATGAACGCTATCCGAGCCGACTACCCTGAGATAATCCGCAAGTGCAAGTCAACTCCAATGGGCTTCATGTACGAGCCTGATCCCCGAAACGCCCTTGACATACCTGAAAAGGAACGCGAAGAACTGTGGGAAACTCACTACAACATGCGCGGACTCATCAAATGGGTCGCCAACTTCAAAGACATATTCACCAATCAAGAGGCCAACGACTTATACAGCCATTGGATGGCGAACAAGATCCGCGCACGCGTGAATGATCCCGTGATTGCCGAGAAGTTGATCCCTAAGACACACGGCTTCGGTACTCGTCGGGTTCCGCTTGAGACTGGATACTACGAGCTGTTCAACAGGGCGGACGTCAAGCTTGTTGACCTGAACGACACGCCGATCAAACGGATCACTGCAACAGGCGTCGAAACCACCGTGGATCACATCGAGCTCGACATTCTCATCTACGCCACCGGATTCGACGCATTGACCGGCTCGTACGAGGAAATTGACTACTACGGCGAGGGGGGTGTCGCCCTCAAAGACCTCTGGAAAGATGGCCCGCTAACCTATCTTGGGTTCATGTCGCCAAGCTTCCCCAATATGTTTAATATCCTAGGACCCCATCAGGGGACTGGGAATATTCCGCATGCGATTGAATACGCGGTGCGTTATGTGGCTCGGTTCGTGGAATATCTTACGGAAGCCAACATGACCTATGTTGTTCCAGACCAGAAGGGAGTGGAGCAATGGACGGAGCATGTCTTCAACTGTACCAAGGGGCTCCTATCGGCCAATGTCAATTCATGGATGACCGGGTACAATTCCAACAAGAAGGGCAAGGCGCAGAGGAGAGTTGTCCGCTATTTTGGTGGACTCGTCAGGTTCCGTGAGCGATGTGAAGATGTTGCTGCTGACAATTACCGTCATTTCGTGATGAAGTAGACGGTGTCGGTACAAGTAGTGAAAACTAAGTTAATCTACTCAGCTTGACTGTCCTCTAGGTGAAAACAACGTTCACTATGAATTACATTGAAGTCTCATTTCTCTTGTGGCAACAATACGTTCATTCCCATAGGGGCTGATCTGCGTATAACCAAGTCCAGTTTAACTGTATTGCTCTCGATATGCGGCTGCATTTCCTAAAAGGACCCTTCTTTAGCGTGTCGTTGTGGCAATAGAGAATGACTGTATAATCCTAAGTTGATGGAAACGAACACAGTAACAACTATCTCATTACGGCATGTGACCTATTGCAGCCCTATTCCGGATGAGCACTCAGAACCTCTCCTCAGTCCAGGCTGCGTTTAAAACGGTGCAGGACCTATAGAAATGTAGCCTAAAAAACAACGCTCCAACCAGCCTCTGGCAATTATCGGTGAAACTAATAGACAACCATAGCTCGTTGAGCACAGAACTATCTTCAACACTCTCCTAAACCGCCACGCCAGTCGCAAAATAGTAAGATCTACTCCTCAAGAACACGTACAATACGGCCCTTGACGCTCCATGGCCCATTCTCAGCATGAGGTACGACATAGTCACGCGCAAACCGAACATCTTCAGGCGTGGTTTCGCACAGTTCAACGTCGAACTGGCGAACGATCCGAGCAATTACCAAGTAGAGCTCAGCATACGCAAGACTATAGTCCGAATCAGATATGTGCAAAAGGCCCCGAACAGGAGGACAAGATTCTCCTTACTTTATACCCACGCAGTTTCGCGTGCCCTTGCTGAAACTAACAATATATCGCGTCAGTCGTTCGCCAGACGCATTTGCCTCTATCCAGCGACCAGGATCAAATCTGTGCGGATCCGGAAAGATTGTGGGGTTCATGTGGACGAAATAGCTGGCTGTTATCATCGGCGTCTAGGTAGGGCATGTTAGATGGTACCAGGCAGTGGTCGCGGAAGACATGACCTACTCCTGCTGGAATAAGGTAGTTGCCGTACCTGACCGGTGCATTTGGCGAGATTCGCGGAAGCCTCCAGGACCCCCCAATGGCCATGCGGAGACTCTCATTGATCACAGCGGTCTGTACAAGTCCGTATAAGTGAACGATAGATGAAGAAGGGCACCCTGGGCAGGATGTACATACCAAGTAAGGCAACTGCTCTAGATCCGACCATTTGGCCGGGGTGTCAGGAGTTGGCATAACGATTTTCAGCTCTGCGCGCAGCTTTTCCAAAACGTCCGGGTTATTTGTCAGATGGTACAGAGCCAGAGACATGGTATTAGCTGTAGTTTCCGACCCGGCGCCGAGGATAATCAGACCTTCTTCGCTGAGGCGGGCCAGGGTCTTCTCGCTAGGTGGCAGGTTGGGATCCAAAAGGGCGTCAAATATCGTTTCGCGGTGCTCCCGCGTCACACCCCTTTTCTTTTGCAAAGTCTCTCTGGACTGCTGAGTTATTCTCGATCGCAGAGCAGCCATGACCGAGGCTTTAGGATTGACGAGCTGCATTAGCCTGTGGGGGATATTGTTCAGGAGGGTGCAGAGGATGGGGAAGAAGTATAAGAGGTGATTCAAGACAAAGAGATTCCCAAAGGCGTCTCTGAGGTCATTCTCTGGGAATTGGTCGTCGAGGTATCGGTAGCTCGTGCCGTAGCAGTAATGGGTGATCACGTCCGCTGTCAGTGCGCTGAGGGCATATTCGAATTTCAGCACTTCTCCTTTCGTAGCCCACTGTTTCAATTTCTCGGCTAGCTTGTCTGTCTTCTGTTGGATAATTGGCTCTAGACCCACGACCGACTTTTTCGAGAAGAACTGGTTTATCACGGACCGTCTCAGGCGGTGGTGGTCATGGGCTATAGTGGAAATGACCGAGAGGGAGGCAGATAAACGCGGAGGGTAAGAAGTATCCTTGTCGCGCTTGGCTTTGCTGCCAGCATATATTTCTTCGTAGAAGTTGGGGTCGTTGATGTGGACCTGACGGGGATTAATGCGGACAATAGGGCCTTCAATCTAGGTCAGAATATCAACTTTCAGATGCTTGCAGAAATACCAACCGTATCTTTCATGCATCTTTTCTACCTCCCAGATGTATTTGCCGCCTTTCAGTACATCGTAGTAAAACTCGACAAAGTGAGTCGCGGCTGCGAGACGAGGGCCCGGGATTTTACGCAACGGATGGAAGTAGAGGCGGTATATAGTCCGCAACGTAAGGTAGCATACCAGGCTGTGGATGCACCACACAACTAAAGACTGGGAGGGTATAAATGATTCCATTACAGCGCAACCAGATTGTAGGCGAATTGATAGTCCTGGCGCTATTGACCGAAATCTAACCCGGCGTGCGTGATCCATTATAAGTCGTGATAACAACAGTCTGCCAATGAACGGACCATCTATGATCAGCGCTTCTTGCCTCAGTAGCTCGTCGACCAGACGCGTGACGACTTCAATACCGAGAGCTCCAACGTAGCCGAATCATAGCAAAGCTAGAAATCCAATTTTTGGTGCCGTCATGGTGGGTAGTATGGGGGAACACCCCAAACTCTAGGCCGGAGTAGTTGGCGCCACGAGCTTCTGTACTCTGAGAGTCAATATTGCAGATCACTGAGTATGAGGAATGCGGAGTTTCGGTATATCTCGGCATAAAATCCTGATTTCCCCAGCTCAGGTGCAGACACAAAAATATAAGAACTAATCGAAAATCCAATCTAATTTCGATTCATCCGGTCACAGCAAAGAAGGAAAGAGCCCTAGGGCCGCTGCCGCATCTGCGGGATTGGACCTCACCGCGGTAATAATATCAGGTCTGCTTCTAAAAAAGGTTTCCACTTTCCAGATAGGACACCCAGGACCAGATCAAGCCTCTGCAAAAACCTCTTTCTCCTGGAAATGCAAGTTCACCACATAACACGACGCTCCATGACAGTATCAAAGAGTCTAAACTATACTTAAGCTCTTCTATATATATTTATACCCACACCAGGCTAGTGTAGTAATCTTTAATTCGTGCAGGGTAGGGATGCTCAGGCACAAGCTAATATTCAAGTATAGTGCAAATAGTGTCGCAAGCAATCTCTAATCCACTTTGCGGGTCTCGTGGTAACATTGTAGTATTAAGGTAGCGGCGGGGCGGCCTCCATAAATAGCAATATGGGGAACATAATCTAGCCAAAAGCCCTACTCTATCTAAAGTATCTATAAGTAAGGGTATAAGATCCACTGATCTGAACTCTGGTGCAGAAGTCTGAGATAGTGAAGAGCCTTGTGCTAGCTGACATGCATCCCATTACCAAGTAGACTGAGGTGGGTTTACTATATGTAGCCCATACAGCAGGCAATTTCTTATTCTTGTATGCTTCTCGGCTTCTCGGTTGCTTTCCCAAAATGCGCAGGATGTGTCTTTGGCCCCTTGTGGTCATTAAAGCTTCCATGGGCGCTTACAGAATACCATGATTGGTTGGGCTGAAGGAATCAGCGCCTGATGAAGATAGCCGTCGAGGCGCGGAGACAGCCACATGAACCCTCTGCAAATTCAGGTGGGATGCGCATGTTGATAACAAGGAATTGACCAGACATCTCCAGTGAGGATATATGGAAACAATATGAGTGCCATTCTAGGTTTTGACCACCTTAACTTCGTTTCTCTATCCTTCCTTCTTCAGATCTATGAAGCACAGCAAGATCCCGAAACTTGTAGCGGCGAAGATGACGGACCCGATGATGAGGGGGATTCAACAACATTGTACGAGCCATCGACTTCCTATCCAAAAGAGAGGCAACTTGCCAAGTTTTTAGACTCGATAGCGGAGACGTTCTCGCGGGAGAAATCTATTCCTCCAGCAGGAGGGCAGCGGCATATACGACGCAGGGGTAATACAAAGGGAAAGGGAGCTGGTCAAGTCTCTGCTTCTGGTTTGGTTATGGCGAACCAACAACCTACTGTTTATATAGCAAAGAACAAGGGCACAGACGATGAAGACAAGAAGTTGGCCGGTACTCTAACAATCTGGATCCGGGCTATCGCGTCTACGGGGAGGCGACCCGCTATTGACAAAGATATTGTCTGGACGAGGCTGTTGAGCTACAACAAGCAGCGCCTAAATGTGTATGCCGCACAAATAGAATCCTTTTCCCTGGCGGACATCACCGGCGCCTTTGCGGAAGGGTCGGATGGAGATGCTCGTGCCCGGGAGCTGCATAGCCTGTCTGTGGAATACAAAAAGGAGAAGTCCACCGACGTACTCCGGCGCATGGCATCTGTCGCATACGAACTACGCTATGAACGGAATCCGGCGATGCTGTCTCCGCGAAGCAGAAAGGTGAGGAACGCAATTTACTTTTTGGGGCGTCTCAGATCAGCATACGAGACATTCAAAGAGACCGCCATCGAACTTCAAACGTCATTCGCGAAGCTGAGTATCGTTTGTCTCACAGCAACGGATAGCATGCAATTCTCAAGGAGGGAGGTTGAGGAACGGATCCAACTTCTCGCTATAAGGAAAGGGATGCCTCAGCTGACAAAAGAGGTGATTCGAAAGGCGTTGGGCAAAGAACCGGAGATAAGTACTCATTGCCCCACAGAGATCCAGCTGTTTTTGCATCTTGAAGGTAATACCTCTCCCGAGGAGTATCCATTCCCGTATCTAGGGTGCAGCAAGAAGGCATGTTGGCTATGTCACCAGTTTCTTTCTCGGTATAAGAGCAAGAAGACAGATAAAGATGATTTCTACCAGACAAGGGGCTCTCATGGAAAAGTTTACCCTCTTTGGCACGTTAGGCAACCCGCTGACCCACGAATGCAATTCTATCTCTCGACTACTCTTCAGGATATTCAAGATTTGATGAATGCGAAACTCCCAGTTGTCCCTCGTATCCGACGACCTGCCCAGGCAGAGTCTTCAGCAAATGTTACAGTCGCCGGGGGAGCGCTCAAGCGACGTGCGCTTGCAAAGCAGAGAATAATGGAATCCTCAGCGGAGTCCAAAAGCAGCAAGGACAAAACGCCCATCTTAGACGACTTCGTTTGCTCTCAAGAGAGCTTCAGGATCCCGGCCAACGGAGGGACACCCCACTTTCTCAGCATTGATTTCTACAGGCCTCCCCACAACTACATTGGCAACGAGCCTCAAACTTGGTGCATTCCGGACCTTTTAGTGCATATTGGAGCACGTTCAACTTTGAGCGTATCCATCGCCCATTCAAATTGGACAAACAAGAACCGGCAGTGCTGAACGGAGATTATGTCTTGTACTGGTGCTGCAACGATGAGCTCCAACCGAACCGATGCCTGATGTCTCTCCTGGGAATCGAGTCTCTGCAGGTTGATGAATATTTCTGGTATGGAGATGTCTTTATCACGCGCTTTCATGAAGATGATAAAACATTCAAATTCTCTTGTGAAGACGTCCCCCGGGCCTTTCGGGCTGCAAGGAGTTGCTTACGAACCTGATTTGGTCCTACTGGGACAGCAAAGAACCCGAGAACGCTATTCTCGATCAACAGTATGCAGAAGGCACGCAAGGGAAGCTTAACGCTGATAAGCAAATAATACTCGGAAGAATGTACGATACTGACTCATCCAGATATGTTTCACTAAATGCTAATATCTTACATTTTGCAGGTCCAGAAACGAGCGAGAGAATTTGAAACAGATGCCGTGGATGCTGGAATATCTGGCTGTAACAACTTGCGATGATGACGCTTTGGTTGATTCATCTATTCGCAAAAGCAAGGATAACCTGGAAATGATGGTTTTATCACTGGTGCATCGGAAGACTGCTCTGGAGCAAAGAGGCTGGAAAGGGTTTTCAAGTGACGATCTCTAGACAACAGGCAGAAATGCTCCACACAGGGACCAACATTATGTAGCCTGAAATACCACCATACAACATTCCCTGCACCAAAGAGTAGGCATGCTTCGTAGCTAGCAAAGGCTTGAGAATTCGTTGCTGCATTCAGCTCCTTCAGCCATTCGATGGTGAGTGGCTAGCTCTCTATCATATCACGGATGACAAAATTACATGATGAATATCTTGTTGCACTCATCGGAAAACTGTTGGAGTGTATTGTGAAGATATTGAAGATACAATAAATTATCCTTTTCAATGGTCAAGCCTGAATACGGCCCTGGAACTATGCTTTGATAGGCAGATTATGACGCTAAACCGTAACCAGTCATCCCTCCGAAAATTGAGAGTCAAGATCCGAATGCAAGACAGCCACTTACAGCAGGGCCATTATATAGAGGCTTACTCGACTACTGGTGCTTCTAGGGAAGATAAGGTGATCTTTCAGAGCAGAGACAAAATAATCTTCAAAATGGTTTTTGGGACCTTGTACACGTTTCCTGTAAGTGAATTGCCGATTGTTGTGTCTTGATATATATACTGACAACCCCCTTAGGGCGATCAGTGCCGAACGATAGCCATCAAGGCTGTCGCCAAGGCCAATGGACTCGACCTCGACATTCGTGAGACCCCCAGGACTCCGGATCATTTGAGTATCAGCAAGCTCGGCAAGGTCCCTGCCTTTGAAGGTGCGGATGGCTTCAAGCTCTTTGAATGCATGGCCATTGCTCTCTACAGTGAGTAGCTCCTCTTGTTAGTCTGATCCAGAGCTGATGATACGTGATCAGTCACTTCTCAAAATGAACAGACAACTCTTCTCGGAAGAAACAAGAAGGAATACGCGGAGATCATCAAGTGGATGTCTTTTTTCAACACCGAGATTGTCATTCTTATGACTCAACAATTACTGCCTCAGCTTGGGGTGATTCCCTACGACAAAGACCAGGTGGAGTTATTCACCAACATGACCCAGAGATCTGTTGATGTGGTGGAGGAGTATTTGCAAGACCGCACGTTCCTAGTTGGCGACAAGCTATCTCTTGCCGATATTTTCTGTGCCGGAAACATTTCTCTTGGCTTTCAATTCTTCTACGGCAAAGCTTGGAGGCAACAGAGCCCCAACGTGTCTCGCTGGTACGAGATGGTTTGCCATCAGCCCATTTATGCAGCTGTGACGGAGAATTTTCAGCTTCTGGATGAGCCAAAGCTGACCAACAATCCGCCCCAAAAGAAACCTGAGACTGCCCCCAAGAACGGTGCTGCTGTTGCTGTTGAGGCTACACAGGCTTAGGCTCCCTATTCACAACAATGCAACTCTCTATCCCTTGTGCTTCTTCCACAGTAGATTCGTTCTTGCGAATATCCTTCCAACCAATTCCAAATAAAAACGTTAGGCAAACTGCTCCAATCGCAGCAACCATGTAGGACACATGGTCGACACTTTTTCCGTAGGCTCTGAGCAGTACAGGCAAATTTTGACTCTGGACCACATCCCGTAGCCCGGGAAGACAGAACGGAGGTCTGATTAAGGAACAGAAATTATCACGTAGTCGAAAGGATTCTGCTCCCGTGCCTTGGAGAGATCTAGACTACGGATTGTGCCAACCAGACTCTGATCAGACGCATCACAAACGACTTCGGACCCTCGGTGGTCGCGTTTCGGGCAATCAAATGCAAGGACCGACGCATTGCAGGTCAGCTAAGGGCTAAGGTGCATCGATTGCCCAAGGATTCCGAAAATGGACGAGGAGGAACCTTATATGTAGAATAGTGCGGGATCGCACAGCTTTAATGTCAAAGTTACATGTCTGCAGATTTTTTATTGTTTATCATGGACTTCAGACTCGCACTAGTCATAACTATCCTCTCTGCACCATTATCTGTCTTCTTGTACAGACAGATCCGTGCGTCGCTTGGGGACATCCAACACATGCCAGAAGAACGGACCTTTACTCCTGCGAGATCTGGACCGGCGGCGCCAGGAGGACAAACATTCCCTAAACCTGTGTACCCGATCGACGCATTTCCCGGAAGTAGGCAGTTCAAGACTGTATATGGAACAATCCATGTGTTCGAATGGGGCCCTGAGGATGGGGAAAAGGTGTTACTGGTGCACGGCCTTGGTACACCCTGTATAGCATTGGGTGATATGGCTAAAGAGTTGGTTCGCAAAGGCTACAGAGTCATGATGTATGGTAAGTTGTATCTGTTCTTTACCCTTTGACTGTGACCGACTGAGACACGACTTAGATCTGTTTGGTCGGGGCTACTCCGATGCGCCGAATGACCTCGTCTTTGATGCGAGACTTTACACCACGCAGGTTTTGCTTGTGCTCTCCTCGTCCCCGCTATCCTGGACTGGCACCTCTGCCTTCCACATGATCGGCTTTTCCCTCGGTGGCTCGATCGCCGTGGCTTTCGCCGCCTACCATGCGACGATGCTCCGCTCTGTAACTCTGGTGTGTCCAGGAGGCCTCATCCGCACGTCGCACATGAAGCCCCTCGACAAAATTCTATACTCCTCTGCTAGGGTTATACCCGAGTGGCTACGCCTCAGGCTTTTTCGGGAGAGTTTGGAGCCCAGGAACGGCGCGGCCTGTGCTGATGTTCCCGGGGAAATGGAGGACGAGGACGACGTGGCTTTTGATGATGTGCCTATTGCGCAGGATCGGCCCCAGGTCACTGTCGGAGATGTGATCCGATGGCAGCTAGCAGCCAATGCCGGTTTTGTGCGGTCCTACCTGAGTACACTCCGCAGTGCTCTAGTCTATAGACGCCATGACAGGACGTGGAGAGTCTTGGCTGATGAGCTCGCCAGAAGACGAGTGGCGGACGCTCTACCGGGCTTGCCAGGGGGAAAGGCCTGTCTTATCGTGGCCGAGAGGGACGTTATTGTTGTGGGAGATGAATGTGCCTCGGACGCGGCGGAGATACTTGGGACAGAAGCTGTGGAGACTCACGTCCTGAGTGGAGGGCACGAAATTGCCGTCTCGAGATCGAGAGAAGTGATTTCAATAGCTGTCGGCTTCTGGAATAGATCATGACAGGTTACGATGATAGATATAGATTAAGACTTCTGCAGGCAGGTTAGGCGTAACTTGAGTTTCTTGTGTCTATCTAATCGCGAAGTAATTCATATCATTGTAGATTCAAATGCTTCGCTGCCTCCTCGACGATCTTGGTTCGATCTGCCCCTCGAGCCTCAAGCTTGCAACCAAACTTCAAAGGTCGCGGGGCTGGCACTGGCTCATACTGTAATTTCTCCCGAAGTTCCTTACCAGTCTCATCAGTCGGCCATTTGATATTCAGTGTCCACCCCAGCTTCGCAAACATTATGACTAGGGTCCTCTCTGCGAAGTCCACCCCTGGGCATGCTCGCCTACCATATCCGAATGCTGGAAAGCCTTGACAATTGGGATACGTAGTCAGGGGTTCCTTGTAGGTCGGGTAGCTAGGCTCGAGCCAGCGGGCAGGATTGAAAGGTTTGCCGTCTGGGTAGATGTCCTTGTCCATAAGGATAGACCTGGTAGATGTTAATCACAATTATTGCAGGTATCTACAAGAGTGAGTAGGTCAATGACTTACGCAAATATTGCGTTGAATACAGTGCCCTTCTCAAAAAAGTAGCCTTTGTAAATGTCGTCCGTTTGCAGGCAATGGCCAATGCCCATTTCTGCGACAATACTTCTGTATCGGACTGTTTCCTTCACAATAGCTCTCACCGTGGGCAGGTTAGGAATGTCCGTATAGCTCGGCACTCGGTCCTTGCCGACGACTCTGTCAACCTCCTCTTGCAGCCTCTTCTGCCACTCGGGAAACTCCATCATGAGGAATAAAAATGTTAGTAGGTTGTTGTGGGGAGAGCGGGTTCCACCGTCAATCATGGCCTGAAAAGTGTGAACGGACTCTTCCTCGGTGACAGTATACTGGTCTCTGTGGAGGAGAAACTGTTTATAGATGCACTCTGTCGCCGAGCCCTCCTTCACAAGCTTCTCAATCTTGTGTCTGAAAGCCCACATCTCGCCCACGTACTCTTTCCGAAGCCTTTCCATAGTTCGCAGGCTTGGCAGCAGCCACATAGGCAGCTTCCTGAGCAGTGGGAACACATTGCTCGGGAAGCAGTCAGGTCGGAAAGAGTTCATGAGTTCAGCCGTAAAGGTCTCATTGTGGTGGATGAAAGGGTCGGATGAACTGCGGACAGAGAAGCCGAGCAAGGAGCTCGTCAATACGGAGTAGGAGTATCGCATGAACTCTCCATGAAATGACTCCGGTGACTGTAGCAATGCGTTCACGGTGAACGTGGCTTCATCGTCCATAAGGCTCTGGTATTTATTGATGGAGGTGATATTGATAGCGCTTTGTATCATGCTTCTTTGGCGACGCCATCCATCTGTAACTGTAAGTACTTGCTCATAGTCCTGCTCTCGTTGTGACTGGGGCAGGCTGCTCACCGTCCTTAGGCCTGAAACCAGGATTCTGTTTCATCGAAATGTATTCCACGGCATGGGGAGCTCCACGATCAGAATACTTGATCCCCCGCTTAACAAATAGCTCTCTTGCGTCCTTGTCCTCTGTAAGAATAACTTGCTTGTCGCCCATGGCACTGAACTGAGTGATCGAGCCATATTGCTCCGCCCACTTCTTGAAGATGCCGATGATCCCATTAATGTCAACGGCAGCAAGTGCCGGCGCGCTTCCAAGAAATGGCAATCCTTTGTCTTGTTAGCCTGTGATTAACTTTGAATTTACTGGATGTATACCTTTTGGCCCGGGCGGCACCTTGGCTCCCTGTCTACGTTGACGGGTTGACACTATCCCAGCAACATACTGCAAGATGAAGGCCACCAAGGCTAGACATGACAAGTGGTACAAGGAAATCATCGTCGTCGCGTTTGTTGGTCCCTATAATGGCTGAATAAGATGTCACAAAATGACTCTTCGTGCTTTGATCGTCGAATCCGCAAGTCTATCACGAGAGCTGTTTACCACATACTCGGATAACCAGGCTGGCCATTGCCGTGTCTGCAATAGGTAACTGAATGAAACAAATTCCCTATGCATGCCCCACAAGAGCACGAAGGAATCGTGTGTCTGGCTGCACTGGCGGATCATTAGGCTCGGACATGACCATTCGGCATAAGCATCCGATTCGGCACGTTATCCACGTACGGCAATTCCACCGTTCGGCCAGGCAATGCAGATATGCACGCTGTTCGCATTTCGGCACAAGATAATATCCATAGGCCTAAATGTATCCACTGAAAAAGCGAGTATGAAGCAGCAATAACTTACTAAACAACGCATAGGACACGTACAGGATCGGCGTCTTCAGGAATAACCGTGTAGTTTAACTAGTCTTGTCCACCGTGCATCACTGTTGTATTGCTCATTACATACCAAAGCAGTCACGCAAAGGGATAATATTCAAAATGGATAATTTCATGGAGATGACCAAGAACCTCGGGCACCAGCCCGAGCTGCTACGCCTGAGAGCATTGGATGCCACTTATGAGGATGCCTTGGAGGGTAAACTTGTGGTGGCCCCCCTTGATATGAACGAGCCGGGCAAGAAGATTCTGGACTCTGGTACTGCGGATGGTAAGCTGTTTTACTTTCAACTTGTTGTTTACTGTCGTTGACACCGTTGAAAAGGCACCTGGCTTCGCAATGTACGGAGCAAACAATCGGTCCAGCACGACTACTATGGCAGCGACGTTGAAGGCGAGCTGTTCCCCCAGAATCCAGATGGCATCACCTACTTCGCCCATTCCTTCAAGGACCCGTGGCACCAACAGTACTTGGGCTTTTTCGATCTGGTCCACATCCGAGGCAGTCTGGCAGGCTCCGCTCCCGAGGGACCGGCTCCTGTGATTAAGAACCTGACTTCTTTGTTAAAGCCGGGAGGTTGGGTTCAGCTCATGGAGATGAATGCCTTCAGTCCTCCACCGAACGGCCCTGCCATGACGGACTTTGCCAAGATGGCCTCGGAGATGTTCACAGGCATCGGTGTCGGTGACTTTGCCAACAACAACAAGTCCATGCTGGAAGAAGCCGGCTTGAAGAACGTCCAGGAGAAGCGCGTCATTGTCAAATTGGGCAAGAAAGCAAAGCCAGAGCTCCACAAGCAGAGTATTCATGGAGTCACTGGACCCATTGTGCCGTTGACTAGCGTGGCCAGGACCGTGAAATCTTCGTTTACCAGTGAGCAGCTTGATACGCTCCCGGCGCGTGTCAAGGAAGAGCTGGAGACCGAAGGGGGTCAAGTTGAGATGATTATTGCCTATGGCCAGAAGGCTTGAGATTTGTCAGTAGTATCTGTCGGATAGTTTTCTGTCGAATGAATAGAATGAATGTGAAATTCTTCTGAGCCATTATGTAACAAACGAACTACTAATTCCGTGCCCATCCTTTAATATCACGTATAGCGCCCTTACGTAAAGATTCATGTCTTGTCTATGACCGGTGATGGTCAGGACTTGGACCTTTTCAATACTTTGAGATTAAACTTCCCTAGCTAGAAATTGGCTACAACATCTTAGCGTTTACTCGACATGATGACCTCTCTGCAACAGAGGTACCCGAATCACTCCCTTGGAGGCCAACATGTAGGAACCCAAAACCTCGTCCAAGCCCTTGCGAATCGCCAAATCTACCCACTCCTTCAATGGCAGAACCTGCAATGGTCGTCCTTCCATTTCCTCAACATACTTTTGCAAGTCTCCAACAGGGACAACTCTTTCACCACTTTGGTGAAGATAGACCAGATCGCCACCACTCTTTTCTTTACTCTTGACAACGCTTGCAGCAATGTTCTTTGAAACAGTTTCCACGTGGATAAAGTCGAAGAACCCAGTCCCGGTGAGATCAGGTACAGCCCCTAACTCCCTGGAGAACCTGAGCAGACTATGCGCAATATCATTGTCGGGAACATCGTCACCTGTGATGCTGCTGGGCCGGTGGATCCAGACCTGCCCTTGGAAGCGTTGTTGAACCTTTTCAAGGAACACCTCGCTAGCCCATTTGGACGCGACGTATCCGTCCGATCCGTCGGTGGGAGGGTGAAACGCGGCCAGCGATGCCTCGGGCTGCTCATCGGCGCCACTCAGACGCGCTACACCTCCAGTGGAAATATAGTGAATCGGGATCCCATGGCTCACAGCCGCCCGTGCCAATTCAATTGTCGACAGGAAGTTGGCAGCTCGGAGACTCCGATAGTTCTTCATGTGTGAGACTTCTGCTCCGTTGTGAACGATGACATCGATACTCTTGAATAGGTCCAAGAATTCGGACTCGCTCATGCCCATGTTGGGGAGTGTAAGATCACCAGAGTGACGGATGATCTTGGGTGATTCCAAGCTCAGTTGTCGGGCCACACCATCCCTGTTGGGACGAATGGCCACACAGTGAACGTGCGCGACAGTCGGCAGTTGGACTAGCTGGCGCAGAGTGTGCCCTCCTAAAAATCCCGTGGCGCCAGTAAGGAGAACAGTTATCCCCTTTGAACCACCATTCGATGATCCATGTCCGTTGACTCCGTTGGTAGGCGGGGGTAGTGTGAACTGCGTCTCGTCCAGGGCTGTCTCCTCGTCCCAGTTGATCTGTGCCAACAAAGAAGTGCCATCGAGTCTCGCAGCAAGAAGCTCAAGTGTGCTGGCTTGGAAAAGCTCGGAGACTGAAAGTTCAACCCCGAAAAGTTGAGAGACCTCAGCCTTCAGAGCCAGCAGAAGCAGAGAATTACCGCCAACGGAAAAGAAGTCGGAGCTACGGCGGATTGGAATGGATGAAGCTATGTCACCCAAGACATTCTTCCAAACGTCTCGCAATCGGGCCTGTGTTGGTGAAAGCTGCTCGTCCTCCTTGTCGTCAACAGAAATGCTGGGTAGAGGCAACGACGCCAGCTTCTTAGAGTCAAGCTTGCCGCGGTCTGTCACCGGGAGGGTATCCAGAGGAATGGTGATTGCCGGGCGCATGTATACTGGAACTGGGAGCTCTTGGTTCAATTGACGGAGATATGTCTGCTTGTCCTGAATATTGCTGGTTCGGGAGAAGACGACGTAAGCAACAAGCTGCTGATTTGATGAATCTTCTCCCTTCAGTAGAGCAGCCGCATCCGCAAAGACGCCTCGGGATGCTTGGACAAGAGCTCTGGCGACATCTCCCAGCTGCACTCGATGACCTCGAATCTTGACCTGATCGTCTCCATCTACACGACCAGAGAGGACAATAGATCCATCGGAAAGCATTCGTCCCTTATCTCCAGTAAGGTAAAGGTAATCCGATCCAAAAACGTCTCCCGGGGCGCCCGAAGCCTTGAATTTAGCCTGGGTCAGCTCACAGAGGTTTAGATAACCACTGGCAACACCAGGCCCAGCAATCGCGACCTCACCAGGCCAACCAAGTGGAACAGGTTCGCAATGCTGATCCACGATATAGGTCCCGTAGTGGGGAATAGCCTTTCCGATAGGGATGCTAGTTTCAGTGGAGTCTATCCTTTCCAAGGACACTTCGCCCAAGGAAGAGCAGATGGACGCTTCAGTTGGACCATACGCGTTGATCACCTTCAAGTCAGGTCGGTTGAGCGTGCGGAACTGGTCCAAGAGGTGCACTGTGAATTCCTCGCCAGCAACCATTGCAATACGCCAAGAAGAGCAGTTGCGAAGTTGATCGTAACCATACTTCAGCAATGCTTGCATCTCCGAGACAATGTGGGTGGTGCAAGTAACGGATTCATGGGCCATCAGAGCGGCGATTTTTGCAGGATCATCTCTATTGTCAGCCATGATCAAGGTGCCGCCGTTGGCAAGGGCAATAAAAATCTGGTAGACTGCAGCATCGAACCCTTGTCCACTCTGTTGGAGAACCACCTCTCGCCCAAGTGGCACCCTCTCCGAAACACCGAGGATAGGGGTTCGGATGTTGGCGTTAGTTAGCGGGATTCCCTTTGGACTACCAGTGGAACCACTTGTGTAAAGGATCATTGCAAGGCCCTCTGGAGCTGAAACGTCTTGGATCTTTCTGATGGTCCTCTGAGGGACGGCATTCAAAGTGACCAGCTTGGTTTTGGCAGAAATTCTGAGAAGCATCTTGCTGCGTTGAGCGGTTGCGCTGTGGTGGATCACAATGCCTGGTTGCGATTCTTGCAGGATATCAGTAAGCACTGCATCGGAGCTCCTTGTATCGAGCGGTACATAGGCGGCGCCAATGCGGAGTATGGCGAGGATCGTGGCAATTGTGTCTACAGTGGGCTCAAGCAGGACACCGATGGGATTAGAAGGCACCGCTCCGGCATTCAGCAGCGATGCCGCAATGGCGCTGGCCCTTTCTGAGAGCTGCAAGTATGTCTTTGCCTTGCCGGTAGTATCTTTGACAGCCAGAGCGTGGGGGTCCTTGTCTACCCATGAGTTGAAAATCTTTGACAAAGTGCCAGCAGACGGAGCTGCAAGGTCCAAGATCGGCCCGGTACCGAGTTTGATAGCCTCATCCTCCAAGGCAGCGTTGGAAATCGACACAGAGCCAACTAAACTTTCTGGGTTCTCTGCCAACACTTGAAGCATGTCCGCGTACATGGTGGCCAGTAGTTGAGCACCCTCTTGGTCATACAAGTAATCTTGTAGATAGAGGGTAATCATGGTAGTTCCGTCGTCTAAGTCATCGACAGTCGCAACCAGATCGAACGGGTTCTGAGCGTCAACATAGTCCAGGAATTTCATCTCCACTCCCTGTAGCGGTGCGGTGCGGCCAGCTCCCATGCGGTAATTGAAGCATACTTGGAAGAGCGGCGTTTCTGTTGTCGATGATGCGACAGCACATGCTCTCAGGATTTCCTCGGTAGGAACACCGGTCTGTGCCAAAGCAGCATATGCCTTGCTTCGTGTTTCCTTCAACAGTTCCACGAACCGTTGCTCGCTATCGACCTTGAACAACAAGGGGATGGTTTCCAAGAAGAACCCGATAGTGTTCACGAACTTCTGGTCAGACCGGTTGGCGTCTACCACCCCAATGCACACCTTGTCTGTCTCGAGGAGTCGGTGTAGTAGAACCTGGAATGCAGAGAGGTAGAAATGGAAAGGAGTGGTGCGAGAAGTCTGGCTCGCCCGCTTGATCGCGCTGACTACCTTGGCATCGAGATGGGTGACAACCTCTTGAACAGCGTACTGCTTCACGGCCTTCCGTGTGCCAACTTTGGCGAAAGGGAAAAGGGGCAAACGCTCGACTGGCTCTCGGAATTGGTCTTGGAAGAAGCGGAGTCTTTCGGCGTAAGCTCCACAAGCGAGATCTTCTTGTTGCTTTAGACTAAACTCGGTGTATTGGGCTGGCAAATTTTTGGCCGAGTCCGCTAAGCCCGAGTTGTTGTAGAACATGGCCATGTCCTTCTGGAATATTTGCCAGCTGACGCCGTCCATGATGATGTGATGGTATCCGCAGATCAAAGTGTGAGAATCTGGACTGTGTGACAAGAGGGTAGCGGCAAAGGTGTCGGCTTGCTCGAGATCATAGAGACGATAGCGGATCAAGCCGAATTCTCCCTCGACATCAGATAAGTCACTGGCACCGGGGACAACCTTGAGTTGAAAAGGTGACTTGTCGAGCAATCCCTGCATAGGCTTTCCGTCCGTCTCCTCGGTGTAAAAGGAGGTGCGCAAGGCCTCATGACGCTGCACCACCTCAGTGATCGACTGCTCCAACTTGGATACATCCAGCTTCCCGGAGAGGGTGTAGGATATGGTGCAGTTCAGGACGGTATCGCCGTCCATGTATTGAGATAGGAAGTAGAGGCGAGATTGACCCAACGACAACGGCTGTGTGCTTGTCGGGGTTGGGCGAGGACCTTTCTTTGCGGCACGACCGCGAACTTGAGTCCTCCGGAGTGGCCTGGATTTCACGGCAAGATTCGAAGTTTTCTTGGATGACCCGTTTGGCAACCCGTTGTGTCCATTTGTGACAATCTCTGACCTGGGCGCGGGTACTATGTCGTCCGTTCGCTTTGTATCAGTTGGCGGTTTATCCCAAGGGCGAACCTTCTGAGCCGGTGCTGCTTGGCTTTCGACCTTGGCGGCCGCAAGCGAAGTCTTGTCAAAAGACAGAGATGCGACTACCTCATCGCAAATCTGTGCCACCGAAGATCCGCCCAGGATCTTCAATACTGGAAGGTCATATCCAGCTTCGGCCCAGGTCCAGTTCCGAATCTGAACAGCGACGAGGGAATCGATACCGAGGTCAATTATGGGCACGTCGGTGTAAATGGTCTCCCGTGACAGCTCCGGGTTGTCAGCAACACGAAAGTTCAAATAGGGGAGTACTTACCTTGAGTGAGGACGCCAGATATTCCAAGAGGGCATTCTCCATGACCGTTCTCGCTTCCTCTGGTCCGCCCGAGCTGAGCAGCATCTCCTTCAAAGATTTCTGAGCGCTACCAGCAGAGTCCGCACCAGCTTGTGCAGCATCAGGATCAGTGATGAGATGAGAAAATCGCAAATTATGGTGCCAGAATGGAGTCTCTCCTGTGACGGCCTTGTAGGTCTCCAGCCCTGTGATTAGCTCCGGGGACTCGTCACTCTGGCCGACGAGGATGGCCTCGGCAAGGAGATGATGCAGATCAGTTTCAGACACGGGCATGTAGTCCATCTGTCGGATCGAGTTCTCCATCGTGCTGACACCTTTGTCATTTTGGGATCTCTGAATGACACCAATACCGACGACCATGCCGATATCGATGACAGAAGCAGGGAGACCACGCGCCCTTCGTCGCTGAGCCATGGCGACCATGAACTAAAACAATCAGCTACCTAGAAACACCTGGACATGTCAAACAAGTTTAGACTTACGTTGTTGGCAGCAACATAGTTAGCCTGTGTGCGCTGACCCGTCATGACAGAAATGGACGAGAAGAATAGGAAAAAGTCAAGGTTATCGCCAGAGAAAACGTCTTCCAGGTGGATTGAACCTTGTACTTTAGGCTTCATGGCAGTTTGGAAACTTTCAAAAGGCATGTCAATAAACAGCTTGTCGTCCAACACCATGGCGCCATTAGCAATGCCACCAACAGGAGGCATGGAGGCGACAATGCAATTGCGGAGCTCCAGGAGGTCATGCTTTTTAGTAACGTCAGCCGCTTCAATGACAATATTGACTCCTTGTCCGAGTAACTCCTCCTTCCAGAGTTGTCCTTGCTTCTCGGGGTTTCTGTACATCATAGTTAGTAAAGTCAGACAACAACAATCGAAACCAACAGATTACGTACCGACTTGTGACGACGATATGGCGAGCTCCGTTTTGTGCCATCCAGCGACATATTGACTGGCCAATATGCCCGGTGAGGCCGACAAGAAGATATGTCTTGTTGGGAGAGAATAAGTTGCGAGTGTCCACTGGTCTTTGGCTGAGATTAATGCTCTGAGCACCTGTCCAGTCCACGACAGCAGCATTGGCATGTTCCTTGCTCCCCCCAGCGACTAAAGAAGAGGCTTTTACCACAGTACTGGGATCGAATAAAATCTTCTCCGATGGCGAATCGCCCCGTACAGAGGACAAGGTCTCCGCAAGCAATTCATGAGGGTTGATTTCATGAGCTCCAAGGTCATTGAACGCAACTACTGTAGCGTGCGGCGGGAGAGCTTGTCTGAGAGCCAAGAACTCGCGTGTGGCGGTTCCTCGTCCCATGTGGATGAGCATTCTAGTCTTGGGGGGTAGCTTCGCTTGTACCTCCTTTCTAGAGGCATGCGGATCGATCAAAATATGGCTACCTGGGATTGACCATGTTGAACTGGTTTTGAAACTGACCGACGAGATAGTTGGTCGACCTGGCCGCCGCAAGGAAGCAGCAAGATGAGCATCAGGCTCGTAAATCAAGGTAGTGCATCCGGGTGGAACGGACTTGGCGATGACAAGAGATTTGATCTCGTTCAGCAGCTCCATAACAAAAGCACCGTGATCGTGCGGTGTATCCTTGTCGACTGGTATCGTCCATGCGCGTGGCACTTTTACCACCGAGGCATTGGATGGTGATAGACCCAAAACTCGTGCACCTTCTGACGTGCGTCCAATACAGCAGAAAAGGTCCTCATTGTCAATGTTGGGAATGACAGGCTCCATCGAGCAGATTTCCACTTCAATAGTAACGGGATCGGTTGCACCCTGTGCGAGGTCTCTGTGGCAGTGGACTGCTTCCGCTGTATAAGCGACTTGGCCGTCACTCTGCGCAGATCTGTTGAGAGAAATAGGCTGCGTTTCGACAGCAACTTGTGTCTCGACTTTGCGCCTCAGGGCATTGAGTCGGTCGTTGCGCTTCGTATCTGGGAAGAGTCTTGGAACGAGGTATTTTCCTTTCTCCAAGGAGACTTCTGGCTCAATCGTCCAGAGATGAGTAGTGTCCGCGGGATTGCCATTCCTCATGTTCATGCCACCGATGAGTTTGAGAAAACTCTCTGCAATAACTGGCTCGACTCCGTCCAGCGTGTCCAAATCAAGAAACTGGAGTAGCTTCTGTGGGTTCTCAGACTGGAATGACCGACCAATGCCAATGGTGGCATTGTGGTAAGGACTGTCCGCTCTCGCCCGGTGGGTAATCCAGAGGACCGTTTTCGCCGTTGAGAAGAGTATCTGCAGACCCTTAAAGGTTGGGGCTCTGATATCCTCCAGGACTGGGCGATCAAGATCAGTCAGACTCAGAACAGCCTCAACGGTGCTCGCTTCATCGCTGAGCTCAGCGAGAGTTCGCACGTTGATGATGTCTCCCTGCCAAACGTTTGACAGCTGTGATTGTATAGCTGTAGCCAGCTTGGCTATATCCGCCGAGAAGCCGCCTACCACGAGGAGATTTCCGCTGAGTGGAGCAGGCGACGGAGACGTCAATGGGCTGCGTAAGAAGGTGATGTGATCATCAAGGGCCTGGGACACGACGACAGAGAATGTATGCTTGTTAGGCACATTGTCGAGAGCAATCGAGTCAACTCCAGAGAATCCAATCTGTTGGAGTAGGTCGTGGGTCTCCTCTCGCGTAGGGTTGATGAATTTGGCCTGTGCCAATCCTTCCTCGCCAAACGAATGGAGTGCGGACATCAACATGAAAGGGAAACGGAGCTGGGGGCCAGTCGCAGCCATCATGAGCATGAAACCTCCAGGACGCAACAGGTTCCGGATAGTCTTCAAAGCGGCGACTTGCTTGGTAAAGGCCTTGTGAACAATGACCAGGTCGAAAAGGCCGGCGCTCATCAGATGTTCAACCTCGTCGGTCCCATTCTCAATATTGGCTTGTGTAAAGTCCACTCGTAACTGGTCCGCAGCTAGAGCAGTCTTCATCTCCTCAACATTGTGCTCCGAATCATCAACTACGGTATATCTCTCCAAGCCGCGACCCAGCTCGTGGCAAATCGAACGGACCAGCCCTGGTGAAGATGGACCGACTTGAAGAATCCTCAAATTGGCGTGCTGATGAGAAATTTGTTTAGCTGCGCTCACGAAATGACTCTGAAGGTGCGAGAAACCCAAGCCCTCGTTGTGCCAACGGGAGATAAGAGCACCCATAGATGTGGGGGTAATAGGCCCAAGGCCCTCAGTTGGGGAGTTAAGGAGACTGTCGCCGATGGTGCGCACCAGAACAAGGTCGATGTGCTCTCCGATTTCTTCCAGCAACGAGAGCATCTCCGATCGCGTCGGTACGCTAGTCGCACGAGCTTCCATCTCGCTGATCAGAGAACGTAGCCCGGGACTCTTGTCGACCCACTGGTCGAGATGACCGGCTGCCTTGAGCTTAGACAGGTAGTAGTGGACAGCCTTTTCACAGGTATCGATAACCTTTGACTTGCTTTCTGCGACGGCGACGTTCTGTTCAGATGATGCACAGATAGCTCCAGAAAGCATCTCCTGTCCCCACACATTCTTTAGGTAAAACCTCCTGTCGTCACTCTCGGAAGCAGGGAGGAATGAGCTCATCACAAAGTCTTCAATCTTGACCTGTAGTTGATTGGTCTGGGGGCTAAAAATGCTCATGTCACCAGTCAGTGTTGGTAGTGCTACCTGATAACCAGGCGCAAAGTCGGTGATGTGCGCGTCCACAGTTACCGACGTGCCAGGAACTTGGGAAGTGCTCGATGGGGAGAACAACATTCGACCGATCGTAGTAGGCATGAAGGCTGTCCATAATGAGCCGTCGCGAGGGGCAGCGAAAGCTGCGACGAAAGTCTGGAAGCAGGCGTCAAGCCAGGTGGGATGAACAGGAGTCGTCCCAACTAGGTCTCTATCCACAGCCACGGTAGCAGATGCAAAGTTCAGACGTCTCTGCATGGACGTCATGGCCCTGAAAGGTCCACTATAGCTCAGCCCGATCTCGTCCATCGACGCATAGAATCGATCGACGCTGGTTGGCAACAGGTCCAACTCTGTCTGTCGACGTCCGTTGGGGAACGAGATGGGTGCTTCCGATACAAGGGTGATTCGAATGTGGCCGGTGGCAGCAGTTCTCAAATGCCTGTCATCCATGGCGCCAGCGCTGAGGGTAAATTGAGCATGAATTTCGTCCTCGTGCTTGTTGGAATCAAGATCGCTGCGCACAGAGAACAACGTCTCGGTGCCATCTGAGGCCTCGTCGAGGACAATTGGGCGTAATATCGCCACATTGGACAGCTCAATGCTATGTACATTCTTGCCCCGGCAAAGGACCTTTGCAGCCTCCAGAGCCATTACGCAGTAGGTAGCCGCCGGAACGATAATCTGGCCTTGGACACAATGGTCTCGCAACCAGGGCAGCTCCTCCATGATAAAGAAGTTTCGCCATCTGGGCTCGTAATCTGTATCGTCGGGGGTTCTGCTACCAAGGAGCGGGTGGGGCGGATCAACCCTGTGGCGGACATTCTTGTTAAGACGGGACTCGCGATACAAGACCTTCTTATGATCCCATGGATATGTCGGCAGATCAGGCAGAGCCGGTGCGTTTAGGATGGAAGCATTGCTCGGGTCAAATGCAGACACGTACCCTGCAAAGTCGACAACCCCAGACCCCAATGTCAGCCAAGAGAACCCAAGAGCGGTACTCAAGGCCGATATGTCGTCAGACTTGCGATCTAGGACGCCAGAGTAGGGAATTTCCGAGCCAAGCTTGTGTCTGATTGTTTCGAGAGTAGGTCCTTTGAGCGAAGGATGCGGTCCAACTTCAAGAGCGAGGTCAAAGTCGCCATTACCCTCGTCCAGAGCACGTTCAACGGCTTGCGAGAACAACACCCTCCCGATCAGATTGTCTTTCCAGTAGGCCGCTTCCATGTCTTTATCTTGGGCGGGGGTGATCATTCTGTTATCTTCGTACACACTGGATGCCCAGGCAGTTCCATTGGATTTGCCAGCCACAAGACCGCAGCGCTCGATGGCAGCCAGATAAGGCGCCGCGCAAGGATACATGTGAGGCGAATGGTAGGCCGTGTCGAGCCGTAGAACACGATTGAACACGCCTTCAGAGTCCAGTAATTCTTTTGCCTCATGAACAGCATCAAGATCTCCCGATAGTGTGACGCTCTTGGGCGAGTTGCTGGCAGCAACAGTGAGGCGATCGGCGAATTGCTCCATCGCGCAAAAGTTGAGGCCGTCTTCATAGCCAAATCCGACGGCAACCATACCCCCCTTCTTTCCATCTTTACCAATAGCGAGTTTGGTGTACACCCCGCGATAGTAGGCAATCTTGATGGCATCAACCTCGCTGATTTTGCCCGCGGCATAGGCAGAACCAATCTCGCCTCCAGAGTGACCGACGACCATGCTGAAAGTGATTCCTGCGCTCCAGAGTACCTTGACCAGGCCAACCTGGAGGGCTGCACATACGGGTAGGGAAATCTCAGCTTCGCCCAGCCGCGATGTTTTTGGAGGCTTCATGATCTCCTCTTTCAGAGACCACTCTGGTCCATCGGGGAGTTGTGCCATTGCCTCTTCCATCACCTCAATGACTTGTCTGAATAGCGCACTCTTCTCCATAAGGCCTTGACCCATGCCGGCCCATTGAGCTCCTTGGCCAGTGAACACACCCAGTATCTTGGGACGTCTGACCTGATCAAACTCCGGAACGGAAGATCGGGTACCAAGCTCTGCACCAGGATTTGAACCGACTTTGGCAAGTTGCGTCCGGATCGCTTCGAGAACATCAGCTTTCGAAGTTCCAGGGATTGAGATCCTGACTGGCAATGTTGAACGACGAGAGTTGAGCGTCATGGCCAGGCGTAGAATGGACACCTCGGCCCTTTCCAGATACTCTTGATACCTCTCTAGCATGGCACGGAGGGCTGTTCCTGAGCTGGCCGAAAATACTAGAGGGATTGGAGAAAAGTCATCCCCGGGTGTGGCAATACCGTTGGGGAGTTGTCTCTGGTCTTTCGGCTTTCCCCAAGGGCCGTTGTCGTGAATTTCGGGCACGTAGCTTTCCACAATGGCATGACAATTAGTGCCTCCAGAGCCGAATCCGTTAACGCTTGCCCGTAGCGGTGTGTCAGGAGGCACAACGGGCCAGGCCTCGGGTGAAGTAGCTATTGAAAGGTGTTTGAAAGAAGGCTTTACACTGGGGTTGAGGTTGTGGAAATGTTGGTTGGGGGGAATGGTCTTATGCCGCATGGCCAGGACTGCCTTCAGAATTCCTGCGATACCAGCACCTGTGTCACATATGGTCAGTTTCCCAGAGTTCGTCAGGCATACATGTATTGTGATACTGCTTACATCCTTCGGTGTGACCAATGACAGTCTTGACTGACCCAACGACTAGTTTGGGTCTATGACTGTGGTCTTCCTCAGGCGGGAAGAACGACGTGGCAATGGCGTATGCTTCTCTGGGATCTCCAGCTTGAGTACCAGTTCCTGAAGCGCAAAATCATTAGTCCCACAGCAATAAAAGCCTCGATATTACCAATGACTCACCGTGCGCTTCGATGTATTGTGGGCGATCTTCTGCCTTTGAGAGGTCAAGTCCAGCGTTTTTATACGCAGTCCTCATCAACGAGACTTGGGCCTCAGCACTAGGTAAGGCGATTCCCTGTGTTCGACCATCAGAGTTGACACATGTCTCTCGCAGGAGTGCGTCGATTCGATCTCCATCTCGCAGCGCCTGAGACAAGGTCTTCATGAAGAAGACACAAACGCCCTCCCCTCGGGCGTATCCGTCTGCAGCTCGATCCCACATCTGTGACCGACCAGTAGGTGAAAGCAAATGAAGACTGGTCGCGGCAAGGTAGCAATCTGCGTTGAGAATTATATTGGAGCCACCGACGCAGGAAATTTTACACTCGCCAGCGCGCAAGGCCTGGACACCAAGATGCACGGCTGCCAGACTGGACGAGCAGGCCGTGTCAACGCTGATCGAGGGACCTTTCCAGTCAAAGAAGTAGGATAGACGATTCGACAAGAGGGCGCGTGAGGTTCCGGTAATCATGTATTTGGAGACGTTCTCGATATCCCTCAGCTGGGTATCTGTGTAATCGGCCGACATGGCGCCCATGTAGGCTGAAGTCGCGCTGCCTCGCATTCCATTCAGCGTAAGTCCTGCATTTTCCATCGCTTCGTACACTGTCTCCAGCAGGAGCCTTTGTTGCGGATCGATCGATTCGGCTTCGCGCGGTGCAATACTGAAGAATCCCGCATCAAAATACCGCGGATCCTCCTCAATAAAGTACGCATTGCTCGCGTTGCTTGCACCATGATGTTCACCGTCGACATTGTAAAAACCCTTGGGGTTGAACCGTGATTCAGCGGGCACTTCTCTCGTGAGGTCCCGCGGCGAGTAGAGTAAATCCCACAACTTTGAAGGAGACGTCGAATCGCCGGGGAAGCGACACCCGGTGCCAATAATGGCAATGGGCTCTTTTGGTGAATGTGTGTAGACCATGGCGTCTAGGATAGAGTGCAATAGTATTGCTGAGTAGGGGAGATGTGTGCCACGGCGGGTATGTAAGGTCTCCTGTTATTGTTCTAGACCTTAAGCAACACACATAGATTGGATTAGATTGCATATTCAAATCTATTAGACCAAATCAGCTCTGTATACCAGAAGGCTTGCTCACAGTGTCTTCAACTTTCGGCCATCCGACGACCGATACGATTGGTGGCATCACAACCACCGAATTCGGGATGGGGCTATCAACTCAAGATCCGAATCCAAATACCAATAGAACAACGCCGTTTCTCCGGAATGCAGTTACCACCTTTATGGGTTGGATTACTGAGCTAGGGTATCTGCAATGTGTGCGACTTGAATGGGCACTGATCGATAGAGAACTCGATTCTCAGCTAGACATCGTTCTCGCGTCATACATCTGACCCTCAAGGTTCCTCCTCGAAAGGCTCCATTACCTAGATGTACTAGAAAAAAGACAAAATGGCAACTATACACAAGCTATTCAAGTCACCCTTCTTCGATTTCGAGTTCCTTCGTCTCCTGGCCATGGCGCCACACGAAGGGGCCGAGATCGGAGAAGTCCTAGAAGCAGCAGCCAAGATCAAGGACCAAGATCCCGAGTCATGGTACAGCACTCTTCTCGAAACCGGTAGCAAGGCAGAAGCCATCGCAAAAGAAGCTGAGGCCTCTGGAGATCGTGTCGGTGCACGACGAGCGTACCTGCGCTCTTCCAACTACCTTCGCGCCGCGCAGTTCATGCTCAACGAAGGCCCGATCGGACATGACGAAAGAGTCCTTCCAACAATTGAACGAGCCATTGCCAATTTCAGAAAGGGCGTCCAGTATCGTGATGGAAAGACGATCTTCTTGGAGATCCCATACGAGGACGGAGAAACATTGCCTGGATATCTCTACCTGCCACCTGCCTTCCGGCGCATCCCTGGGCGCAAGATCCCTGTCCTGCTCAACTCGGGCGGGGGCGACTCGACTCAGGAAGAAATCTACTTTGTCAACCCGGCGTACGGGCCGGAGTTAGGCTACGCAGTCCTTACGTTTGAGGGACCCGGTCAAGGAATCGTCCTCCGTCGCGACAAGCTGCCAATGCGCCCGGACTGGGAAGCTGTCACGGGTCCCGTCCTGGATCACCTCTTTGACCTGGCTACGCGCCATCCCGAGCTTGAGCTGGACCTTGACCACATTGCCGTTACTGGCGCCTCGATGGGGGGCTACTTTGCCCTCCGTGCCGCCGCAGACCCCCGGATCAAGGCATGCGTGAGCGTGGATGGATTCTACAGCTTGTCGAGCTTTGTGGGGGGCAGGATGCCAGGACCGCTCTTCAACGGCTTTATGAGTGGCTGGCTCTCGGACTGGATGTTCAATGGAATACTCAGCGTTCTCAAAAAACTTGAGTTCCAAGCCCGATGGGAGTTTAACCACTTGAAGTGGGCCACCGGCTCCAAGACGGATGCGGATGTCATGCGTAGCTTTGGCGCCTACACTCTGCAGAATGCAGACGGCACTGAATACTTGGCTGACGTGAAGTGCCCGACACTGGTGACAGGCGCAGGGGCAAGCTTCTACTTCAACCCCGCCACGACGACAGACAAGATCTACGAGTGCTTGACGAGTCTCAAAGACGGCGTGGATAAGGAGAAGTGGATCGCTACGGATGTTGCGTACGGAGGCCTCCAGGCCAAGATTGGTGCGTTTGGATATTCGGCACAGAAAACATTTGAGTGGCTCGACCAAAGGTTTGAGATTAAGAGGGAGCCTTTGACAGCCAGCTCGAGGTTGGAAGACCTGGTGAACAGTTTGTAGTGAATCAGCGTTTAATGATGGCCAACAAGTCAGAGAAATTTTAGTCATGTTCTACGAATAATAAGCAATGACCCCTGTATCCTGGCTCCTAGTATCTCCTTGTGAGACATCCGATACACTTAGCCAAGGGTGTAAAATGAATCATAATTCTCCATAGTTTCCGTTATAAAGATTCGTAGTCGTTATTATCCTGTTTTTAAATAGCTTTCTAATATCTCTCAGACGCTATAGAATATATGTTGTGGAAAATTACTATATTGTCGCCCATTGCTATACAACACTTGACAACCATGGTCAGAAATATATATATACTCAATGGTCATATGGTTGCGAATGGTGGCTCGTGGAACATAGTGAGCTTGGTACATGAGATAGGGAACTAAACTAAATGTAATATATACAGCGGAATCCATATAATTGTCCTTATATATATACTTCCATCCCCTCTTGAAGTAGCTGTTATATCTAGGAGACACAGTAGAAGCACTACATTTGTTTATAGCGTTACCCTAGGGTACTGGTCACGTGATGGTACAGGATCACTAGCTTACCTTAGGTGCATGTAACTCTTAGATCTAGTAATTAGATTACGAGTAAAATTACCAAAAGCCACTCTATATTCAGTCTAGTTCCAAAACTTACGGTATTCAAGTAAAGACTTGGTCATGGGTACGGGCCACATCCATATCCAAGCCTGATCTGAAGCTAATGTCCCACCAGGGTCTACTCAATGACATTGTCAAGGTCCAGTTCCGCCGTACAGGTCGACAACAGCCAAACCTAATGAAGCTCGCCTCTCAACCGAGGGAAGATGGGTAGTATATTGCTACCAAGAAGCCAGAACTGGATTGGGTTAACGGACATGGATGAGGCGTACACATGGAGAGCAGGGTAGACATACCCCATACCAGCAATACGAGATATAATCGTCCTTTTCGTCGTAGCTGGAGAGAAAACCGCCAAAACACCGCATACTCGCAGCAACATATGCCAGGGTAACTATAGCCGGGGGCTTCCACAAGGCAATCAACCCTATGGTCCACGCAACTGTCATCATGGCTAGTGACCAGCGAGCTACAGGCTGGGACAGCAGCAGCGGGATTGTTTTGCGGCCTCGTGTTGTATCAGCGGTGCGGTCACGGAAGTCTTGAGCATGGCCCTAACCAGATGTGACAGATATATTAGCATGTAGTTGCTTCTCTGCCGGGTGAACTCACCGTAGTAGCGAAAATGCCGACTATCATCAGTACCGCGATGGCTTTCAGCCCATGCAACTCTTTGCCGCCATCTTGAAACATTATCTGTAAGCATGTACTTTAGCAAAGCGAGCACTTGTCAGAGTAAATACCAAAAATGATCGTGGTCCCCCAACAGTAGCAACCGAGACCAACAGCTCCGATAAAACTCTTGACTACCGGAATAGCTGCCAGCCCACCCTCATTGTATACCACGATGGCAATCGAATAGACGAACGTGCACGAGATCGTGTTGGTGTATATGGCGGCAATCCACATCAGTAAGAAGAGGACACGATAGAGGAGGGTAGCTTGTCCTGGTGTGATCCTGCCAGAGGGTAAGGGTCGATGTGGCTTTGCTATGCCATCCTCTTCTATACCGTCGATCTGATGTATTTGATAAGCATTCCTGGTCGTTGTCGTTTTGACTGTGGTTACACGGTCTAACTAACCTGGTTTTTCACCTGATCATGTCAACATTTGATGGCCTCGCTTCAAGAAGAATGCTTCTGGACGCACCTGAAATGTGAGAAGATGTAATTGGTTCCACAGAAACCCCTTTATAATTAGGTGGAAACCACATGGTGCAGCAAGCACAAGGGCCACGGCCATCTGCTCTCGCTATTAGCCGGCAACCTTTCCTGCGCGTGGAGCGAAAGTTGGCACCAGACATACAGAAGGTAAAGCCGCTGCTGGGATGTCAGACTTGCCGAACAGATATAAAGTCTTCAAGAAACTGAAAGGGAGTTTCCCCAGGCCTAGAACACTGTCCATTTCTGCTGCAGGGTAAGGGTGCTACAACGACTGCTGGATATTGAGGAAGCCTGGTGAAATGAACTTATCTGGAACCGTGGATGGCTTGATATGATAGCTTATAGCAGTCGGCCCGTCATCAAACCCTCTTGGAAGGCTTCATGAGTTTCGCCATGCAAACAGTCAGACTCTGACTGTGCCGTTCGGCCGTAGCACGCCATGACAGTAGCATAATACACACAAATAAGCACTACGGTACAGATAGTGAGTTCCTAGAGCCTTAATCACCTTCTCCTTCAGGGCCTTATGCCGTTATCGCAAGTTTCCCGAACAAATCGGAATATACTTTAAGTGAGACGGGCGAACAAACAGGGTATTGCCTTTACTTGCCATGGACAGAGACAGGAAACATTCGATACAAGGGCCACTACAGATGAGACAGGCTCGCAAAGCATGGCCGCCAAATCTAGATTGATTCCTGCCTAGCCTAATTTATTGCTCGGCTTGCCTTTCGGTAATGGCCCTTAATGCTACTTCCGAGCCTTGAGGAATTCGGATGTAAGCTGATCCTTTTAGATGGTGGACTCAAATAAACCTGAAAGGTCTGAGACCTAGAATTGACTGATGCTCTGCCCATTATTGAGATAGCTCATACAACATGGCTTACGAACTATCTACTCTCCAGCTTAGCTGCGTGGCTTTGGTGGCCTTCATGGTCGTGCTGGCATTCAAAACTAGTACCAGAAAGCTCAAAGAGAACGTCCCTCCTGGGCCAAAGCCATTGCCGGTCATTGGAAACTTCCTTGATCTCCCCTCCAAAGGACAGCCTGAGTATCTGCACTGGTTCAAGCACAAAGATGCCTACGGTCCCATCAGTTCTATCAATGTTATGGGGACAACGCTCGTCATCTTCCATGACAAAGACGCTGCCCACGCGGTCATGGGGAAGAAGGCCCAAAAGACATCCGCGAGACCCCAGCTCAACTTTGCTCAGCTATGTGGGTTCGAGAACTTTCTCATCACCCATCAGTACGACGACAAGTACCGCCTGCACCGGAAAATGGTGCACCAGGAGATTGGGACTAAAGGGCTTTCTGCTGGTTTCCGCCCCATTCAGGAGCAAGAATCTATTCGTTTCATCCTACAAACGTTCAATCGGCCTGACGACATCTTGCACCACTTGAAGACGTAAGTGCCCTACGCCGCCGTAATTTGCATTCTACACTGTCTCATGGTTTATAGTTTGGCTGCAGCCATCGTTCTGAGGATTACCTATGGGTACTCCATCGAGCGTAAAAGCCCTGACCCGTTGGTCGAGTTGATCGAACACGCCATGGAAAACCTGTCCCAAGCATTTGTGCCTCTCTCTTGGGCCGTTGACTCCGTGCCTGCGATCAAGTATCTGCCTGACTGGTTCCCCGGCATGTCGTACCGGAAGACTGCACAAGAATGGAAGGCCATCAACGAGGCCGCTGCGGAACTCCCTTACGATTTTGTCAAACGCCAGATGATACACAAAGCCCACAATCCGTCATATGTGTCCAATCTTCTCGAGAAGCACATGGCCAAGTCGGAGGATAACAAAATCAATGTTACTGCGGCCGACGAAGAGGCTATCAAATGGACCGCCGTCAGCCTCTATGCCGCCGGCTCCGACAGTACAGTCGCCATCATCCACAGCGTCATCTGTGGTCTTGTCATGTTCCCCGAGGTTGTTACAAGGGCGCAGGAAGAAATCGACCGAGTTGTCGGCTCCGATCGGCTCCCCAACTTTGACGACAGAATCAACCTGCCTTATATTGACGGCATTATCAAGGAAGCCTGGCGATGGAATCCCGTAGGACCCATGGGGTTGACGCACAAGTCCGAGGAGGATATAGTCTGCGGAGAATATCTCATCCCTAAGGGTTCCTATCTCCTTCCTTCTCTATGGTGGTTCCTGAACGATCCCAAAGAGTACCCAGAGCCGCGAGTCTTCAAGCCGGAGCGCTACATGGAGCCTTTCAACCACCCTGATCCTAGCGAAGTTGCTTTTGGTTACGGCCGAAGATCTTGTGCTGGTCGTTTCTTTGCGGACGCCAGTGTCTACATCACCGTGGTCCAGCTGCTGGCTGCTTTCAACGTTCGCAAGGCTAGAGATGACAAAGGCAACGAGATCCCCGTCACTCTCAAGGCGATCCCGGGCATGGTCAATCGCCCCGCTCCCTTCCAGTTCAAAGTCGAGCCTCGCAGTCAGCACCACATCGATCTTCTTCGCCGCATCGAGTCGGAGCAGATACCTGAGGTTAGCCATGCGAGCCTTCTCAAACAGAGTACAGTCTAGGACCAATATATAGATAAATTGCGGCACATTGGCAAACACCCTGAGCTTTTTAATTCAACTCGGCGCTCGTAATTGTGGGAAATGGTTACATTAGTTTGAGTAAATACACAGTATCTATCTGAATGCTCATTAGTTCTTCGCCACCTTGTTCCTTGAATCCTTATCTGCTGTTAAAATCGCATATACGTCTCCAGGGCGGGCAATCACTGCCGCTAGATCGGTCTTCGGTAGTGGAGGATAATATCGGCGACCACCATATTAGGTATCGTTTACCGAACATTGACTTAGAGCGAAATATTCATAGATGACAATACATCATAATGTATCATTTAGTTCATTGATTCAGTTGGTGCAGTCTTCCTTTGTGTCCATTCCTTCTGTCAGTGGATAGGATTCTCAATGATGGATTACCACTATCTTCAGGACGAAGTTCTTCAACAGAGTCTGCAAAACCCAGAGGAGTTCTGGTCGCGACAAGCCGAGCACCTCCACTGGCACAGGAAACCTGATACTACACTGCGGACGGCCCAGAAGAGTCTGCAAGATGGCACCACGCACCCGACGTGGGAATGGTTCCCCGGCGGGGAAATCTCGACTTGCTACAATTGCGTCGACAGGCACGTCGCAGCGGGAAACGGACACGAAACTGCAATCTACTATGACAGTCCCGTCACAAGTACAAAGGAAACAATCACGTATTACACGCTCCTCAGGGAGGTGGAGACGCTGGCCGGCGTACTGAGAGAGACCGGGGTCAAAAAGGGTGATGTGGTCATGTTGTACATGCCCATGATCCCGGTTGCCTTGATCGGCATGCTTGCTGTCAATCGTCTCGGAGCTATCCACTCGGTCGTGTTCGGGGGATTTGCGCCAAACGCTCTCGCCCAGCGAGTCGAGGCTTGCAAACCTGATGTACTTCTCACTGCATCGTGCGGAATCGTTGGGAATAGGCCCCCGATTGGGTACCAAGCACTCGTCGAAGAAGCAATCAAGCTTTCATATCACAAGCCTTCATACACAATCGTATGGCAGCGCGACCAATTACAGTGGAACTTCCAGGAGTCTGCATCTACTTGGTGGAGGAACGTATGGCGCTGGATACAACGAGTTCTCTTCCGTCGCAGGACGAACACTGCAAAACAATCATCGTGGCAGGAGCTCATGGCCAACGCCAGGACACGGGGCATCAAAGCCGACTGCGTCCCGGTGCAGAGCAATCAACCGATTTATATCATGCATACCTCGGGTACGACGGGAGCACCAAAGGGAGTCTTGCGCAATTCAGGTGGCCATGCGGTTGGCCTACAATTCACCATCAAGTACATCTTCAACATTCACGGCCCAAGAGACGTCATGTTCGCGGCGTCGGATATCGGGTGGGTGGTCGGTCACTCTTATATCCTTTATGCGCCGTTGCTTGCGGGGGCGGCCACCGTTTTGTACGAAGGCAAGCCGGTAGGAACACCTGATACGTCTGCTTTCTGGAAGGTTGTGGAGGAATACAAGGTGAGCACAATGTTTGCGACGCCAACAGCGCTGCGGGCTATCAAGCAAGAGGACCCGAGTAATACAAAGCTGTCCGAGATTGGAGCGCGTGGAGGCTTACGATCACTGCAAGCACTGTTCCTCGCTGGCGAACGGTCAGAGCCAACCTTGGTCTCTATGTACCAGGAGCTACTGGATCAGCACGGCGGAAAGAATGCACAGGTCATCGATAATTGGTGGTCAACCGAGGCCGGGTCTCCGATCACCGGCCTCGCGATTGCGCCTCATTTCGGTTTGACCAGTGAGGTCCCGAAAAGCTTAGACATTCCTCCAGTTAAGCCAGGAACTGCTGGAAAGCCCATGCCAGGATGCGATGTTCGGGTCGTGGACGATCACGGTGAAGAGGTACCAAAAGGATCGATGGGGAATATTGTGCTAGCCCTACCTCTTGGGCCCACAGCCTTCAACACACTGTGGTTAGACGAGGAGAGATTCTACAAAAGCTACTTGCAGAGGTTTGACTCCAGGTTCCTGGATACTGGAGATGCGGGATGGGTTGATCAGGATGGCTATGTTCATGTCATGAGTCGCAATGATGATGTTTTGAACGTCAGCGCGTATCGACTATCCAGTGGTCAGTTCCAGCCCTGCTCTTGACACCGTTCCAGTTACTGAGTTTATTTTACGTCTAGGCGCCATTGAAGAAGCCATCTCCTCACATCCTCAGGTCGCAGAAGCGTGCGTAGTTGCCATCCCAGATCAGCTCAAGGGTCAACTTCCCTTCGCATTCATCTCCCTCTCCGTGCCGGATCACCCTGACTCGGCCATACCTACACCCACCGTCGCATCAGAGGTCCAATCTCTTGTAAGGAGTCGGGTTGGAGCATTTGCCTCGTTGGGAGGTATAGTACAGGGCAAAGGCATGATACCGAAAACGAGGTCCGGGAAGACACTACGGCGCGTACTTCGGGAGTTGGTGGAGAATGGGGTTTATGGAGACTTGGACCGGAGTGTTGAGGTCCCAAGCACAGTCGAGGATGCGGCGGCTGTACAAGTCGCGAGAGCCAAGGTTCGGGAGTACTTTAGCAGAAACAAGGGTAAGCACAAGGCGATTGAGGCAAGGGAGACGGCATGAACTGCAATATGTACAAAAGCCATCTTCAGTGGAGAACTAGACATCCTATATGATATGTGAAAAGAGCAAGTTGTTGTGCCAGAAAGGCGGGGCCCGATTGTCGGAGACCGTTTCTAATCCAGTGATGATTTCCGGGGCCTCGTCGCTCTTCCCAATGAGGATCGCTTCGGCCAATATGTGATGTAGCTCGCGCTCGGAGACAAGCATATAATCCAGGACTTTCAATGTAGAAATCACAGCCTCCGAACCTCCACTGCTATCTATATTTTGAATGAATCCGAGCCCTATGATCGGGCCAAGGTTGATCACAGACGCTGGGAGGTTGCGAGCTCGTCTCTGCAACACCAAGCCGGTCATAAACTACCAGGATCAGCGCGGAAATGATCCCGAAGATTTGGAAACTTACGTTATTAGCAGCATCGTAGTTAGCTTGGAATGGCTGCCCAACCACAGCCGAGATGGACGAGAACAACAGAAAAAAGTCCAGATCATCACTAGAGAAGATCTCATCGAGAACCAGAGACCCATCCACCTTGGGCTTCAGGACTTCCTGTAGAGCGTCGTACGTCAGATCAGAGAAAAAGCAATTCGCCTGAAGCATTGCACCGTTTGCCACCCCTCCAATTGGGGGCATAGTGGACAGAATGTGGTCGCGGAGGTTGATCATGTCTTGCTTCTTGGTTACATCAGCTGCCTTGATCACAACATTGGCACCTTGCTTTTGTAGTTCTTTTGTCCAGGTTTTGTCCCTGTTGGGATTCCTGTTACTGTTAGAAGCTATCTACACCACAGCCTTGTCTGTACGCACCGGCTAGTGATGATAACATGGCGCCCACCACTCTGTACTATCCATCTGGTGATAGACTGGCCCATCTGCCCGCTCAGACCAATGAGAACATACGTCTTGTTCGGCGAGAAAAGACGGGAGGTACTAATAGGACGAACCAGAGTGTCGGACTGCTTCTCGTATGGATCTCTAGCCGTTACCCTCCGGCTTAAACAGTTCAGACGATTGTTGCGTTTCTTGTCGAAAAGCACCCTCGGGATAAGAAGTCTCCCTCCTTTGACGGCCAACTCCGGTTCGACAGTCCATAACCTGTTTGAGCTAGCATCACTCAGCCTAACACCCCATATAAGCCGAAGGAAGCTCCCCGCCACAAGAGACTCGTTGCCATCAATCTGATCCAAGTCGAGGAGCTGGAGAACCTTGTCCGGATTTTCAGCTTGGACTGCTCGCAGAAGTCCAATTGTACCACTTTGGTACGGGTTCTGATTCCCAGCGCTGTAAGTGACCCAGAGGACTATCTTGGACTGATTTAACAGTTGATGTAGGCCTTCAAAGGTATCACGACTGAGACTTTCCAGTACTGACTGATCCAGCTCGGTCAGGCTAAGCACAGCTTCCACTTGGCCAAGGTCCGGGGTCTTCAAGTCGGTCAGGGACTTAATTATGATGACCTCCCCATCCCACACACATCTCAATCTTCTCTGGATGGTCTCGATGAATTGTTTGATCTCATGCGAAATGCCTCCTATGACAAGAAGTGCTCCCCTGGTAGGAAAGGGTGGTGTCGAGTCAAGCGGAGCTCTGAGAAAGTTGACATGAACATCGACGGCCTGTGACAAGATAACAAATGGCGAATCCCCTTCTGGGTCCTTTTCCAATACATCGACTCCTGAAAACCCAGCGCTCTTCAACGTGCCGTGTATCCTTTCGCGGGTAGTGTCTGTTGCGTCCTGCGGATCGGCCTCTGTTACCATCATCGTCATCAGTAGAAAGCCCCCCGGCTTTAAGAGCCCTCTCATAGATTTCAAAGTATCAGACTCGGCTGTGGTGGCCTTCAGAAGAATGACCAAGTCGAAAGAGCTGAGGTCGGTGGGCCCAACGGAGGCTGTTTCATCAAAGGTTCCAACCCCCCTTGTAATGTCGAGGACTGCGAACTTGATAGGTAAGTCTTCCGATATCGTCCCCCGCCTCATATCTTCTATTGCCCAGTCCAATGCATCCGTAATCGTGTATGAGCCTATGGAATTTCCCAGCTCATGACGCAAAGCTTCTACCAAGCTGATGGAAGAGGCTCCGACCTGAAGAGCTTTTAACTTTGCGTAGCGATGCGAGATCTGTCTGGTGGCCGCCCATATAACCTTGTGAGAGTGCGACAGGCCCAAGCGCTCGTAACAGGAGATATGATCCTCTTGCTCGAGCACTGCCCCCGAGAGAATGTCTGGCAGCCATGTCTTTTTCAAGTACAGCCGTTTGTCTTGCCTCTCGGTAGAGGGAGCCATGGGGCTCATCATGAGACCTTCGAGGCGGAGCTGTAACTGCCCAGTCTCTGAACTGTAGACGCTGACGTCTCCTTTGATCATGGGTAAATCTGGTTCATACCCTGCAGTATATTCATGTAGGTGCGTATCGATAGTTACTGAGGCTGGTGTATTGATGCCGATAGATGAATTCGGAAATAATGTCAGTCGACCGATCTGTGTAGGCACGAAAATCGTCCATAATGAACCATCCCGAGGGGCGGCGAAGGCAAGTAAAAGTGTCTGGAAGCAGGCCTCCAGGATGGCTGGGTGAAGAAGGCCTGATATACTTGGTGCTTCTCCAGTCGGCGGCGCGATGACACCGCATGCATAGTCCATACGCCTCTCAGCAGAAGTCAAAGCTCTCAAAGGTCCACTGTATCTCAGGCCTACGTTGCTGAGATAATCATAGAATTGGTTGATGTTCACAGGCCTCAACCCGCACGGCTTGGGTTGTCTGGAGGAGGATAATAATTCTAACTCGTGGTCTGCGAAAGTCATGCGTAACCGTCCCTTGGCTACAGTGGCCGTGCTTTCGTCATGCGCGGCGCTCTTGTTGAGACTGAACACTCCCTGGATGGTGTTAGCTCCATCATCACCAGATTCTATGGTGATGGGGGTCTCAATCTCCACTGGAGATGTTCCTAAAAGGAACGGTCGTCCGATGGTAACGTCAAAGAGCTCGATGCTGTCTGCTTCTTTACCATCGCTGATGTCCATGGCGGCCGCAAGGGCCATCACGCAAACCATAGACGTAGGGATAACGGTTTGATTGTTTATGTGGTAATCCCCTAGCCACGGCAAGTCTCCTAACTTGAAGACGCGCCGCCATCTTGGCTCACATTCTGTAGCACCCGGGACTAGGCTCCCCAACAGCTCGTTAGGCAATTCTAGCATGACTGACTTGATTGAAAGCAGAGAAGAGGGTATACGCCCACTTTACCAGAAGTGTCAGGTTCACTAAGTTTCAAGTTCTGGAAATGGCAATATTCGAAAGGTTTCGGACGGAGAGGACCAAGCTACCTAGGGGGATTCGACAGCCGTCTGTGGTTCGTCTTCGGACTAATTCGGTGGACATAGAGACCTTCAGAGCTCTACCTGTAGTAAATACAGTGGGTCTAGCAATCAATGCGACAATAAAACGCTAGAAACGTCACATCAATCAGCTCTTACGGATACATCCACGGGTAAACCGATTTTTACGATTATTCCAGATCCCAACAGTGACTATTATTTCAAACTGCCCTAGTAAACTGTGATATATCCGTACATGGACACTTCCTTCTCTACACTATGCTCAAGCGCTAACCGTAGTTATATCCCTTTTTGAAGGGTATTTCTGCGCCATATAAGTCAGATCGCCTTTCACAACGTATCCGATATGGCTCAGAGCGAGAAGCTCCTTCATCTGCGGGCAAAGCGTCTCTTGAAGCTCCTTTGGAAGCTTTGCGGACCAGTTTGTCAGAGGTCGCATGTGAGGCGCAGAATAATAGGCAAAGAGAATGGCTCGATCCTCGTCCTTGGTAACGTTGGACCCGGAGGTGTGCCATAGGCGCCCATCAATCACAACAATGTCTCCCGCCTCAGCTTCAAACGGGACCAGCAGATCCGGTGCGTTATCGGGCACATCCTCCCAGGTGGTCCACTTGTTTGAACCTGGGATATACAAGGTCGCACCGTTCTCCTTGGTCATCCTCGTCAGGCACCAAATCACGTTGACTGCCCAGATATCCAACCACGGCGCTGGCAGGACGATGCTCTGGTCCGAGTGCAGAGCCATGCTCTCCGCGCCAGGACGAGCAATGTTGGCAGAGAAGTTGCTGACCAGCAGCTGTTCGCCCAGTAGGGACTTGGCCAGGTCTAGCCCGGTCGGGTTGACGAGCATGTCGCGCCAGTATGCGTCCAACTCGGGGAGATAAAAGACGCGTACGTTCGCCGGGTTGGGATCCAAGATAGGCTGGAAAGTGCCTTCGCCACGGGCCTCAGAGACAGCTTTCGCCTGCCAGAGACGATCGAGTGCATCTTTAGCTTCCTCTTGCGAGAGGACTGCAGGGATCTTGACCCAGCCATGCTCTTCTAGATGGGCCTTGGCGTCTTCCATGTTTACCGTCATGGTCTCGAAGAGGGTCCCTAAATTGTTGGTGGTTTAGGGGTGCCTTCTCGCTCTTTCGCCCTAGGGGCATTTACTAACTAGCTAATAGCCTTCGTGTCTATTGAGCATTTCGGTAAGTTACGTGGAGTGTTCGGTAAATTCGGTCAGCCATGCAAGGGAAGAGGACCGAAGACCGACGACGACGTAGCGCTAGAATACTAGTAACGCCTCTATCATGTAGACGATATTTGGACACGAGAGTTAATTGGAGTTGGATTGATAAACGTTCTAGATAGATACAGTCTGGGTGTCATGAGGCTTTTATAACCCTCACAGTAATAGTACCAGTACTTGCTGCTTGACTAGGTCATCAGTACATACTTACCAATATGGCTAGAATATCGCACTAAGGAACAGGGGTCTTCTCTTCCTGACTACAATACTCTCTAGGCAACAATGATTAGCTTTCAGGATACATATATTCTGTCAACATCTTGGGAATGCTGATTTCCATCCAATTCACACAAACATGACAATGGATCAGACTATGAAGCCCCTTCTCCCACCCACTGAACAACCACGTCGACATCTGACGGCTTCCGCCATCTCCGTAAGCCCCTCAATCATCTAGAATTAGGATCTAGCAGAGCAACCGCTAATGTCGTCATCAACAGTTCGTCCTCCCAAATCAATTCAGTCTCAGCACGCTCCTTTGCATCGGTGCTCTCCTGCAGATCATCCTCTGCGCCATCCTCCCTCTCCGCTACGCCGTCATCCCGTGTGCAACTGCCCTCCTCATATCCATCCTCACCACGATCCAAAATTGCTTCCAACCGAAAACGAATCCTTTCATGGCCGATGTCATTCCCGGAAGAACTACCGCGCAAATCCCAGGCAAAGATGGAAAATACGGCCCGGAGCCAGGGAAGGGCTCCGTGGTAGTGTTCCACCTGGGGATACAATACAATCACCCCCTGGGGATCTTTGCCCCGCACGTGCTCGAAGTCTCGAACAAGTTCATGGCCATGCAGCAGGATATCCTCCGCCGTAAGGATGAGCTTGGCCTGCTTGCGGTTCAAACCTGGCGAGGCAGCGAGCGCAGCTCCAATAACACCACGCTGATAAAGTATTTCTTCAAGGACATGGAAAGTATTCTTAAATTTGCCCACGAACCGCTACATAAGGAGACTTGGGCGTACTATAACAAACATCACCCTGGGCATGTGGGGATCTTCCATGAGACGTTTATCACGAAGGATGGCGGATATGAGAGCATGTATGTAAATTGCCATCCGATTCTGCTTGGAAGAGGCGAGGTGAAGGTCAATAGTCCCAAAGGCGGCACAGAGGAGTGGATGGGGACACTGGTCAGTGCGGATACACCGGGTTTGAAGTCTTTTAGAGCGAGATTGGGTAAAGATGATTAAAGTTCGAGGGAAGCCCTCTTCAATGGCAGAGATTGAGCCGCTTCAGATACACAAGTTACGTAGAGGTGAGGTGACAGGCGAATAACCCTTATCCGGTAGCCCCTTTGCCCGCTCTCCGCTACCGTATCCTTAGTTTTTTACTTCTCCATTTGCATCTCCGTTTGCTTGTCCGTTGGCCTTTCCGTTGGCAACTTCAGGTATGGGGATTGGCCCGCCTGGAGAGTTCTCCAGTCTCGCTGTCAAAACCTCGACACCTGTTTCCGTAACAAGCAGAGTATGTTCTAACATATCCAAGTTAGTATCTCGAGCGCGCAACTCAAAAGGTATATACGCACCAAATTGTGCTGTCCGCTTGCCATCCACCGTAACGTTTGTCCAGTCATCTGGCCAATATTTTTCTCGGTTGCCGCCCAAAGCCAGAATCGGTTCAATGGTGAATGTCATCCCGGGTTTGCATGTTCCCACAGCCTTGTTCTTTGCGTAGTGGGGAATCCAAGGAGGAGGGTGGAATTCCGAGTTGATACCGTGGCCGCCCCAAGTCTTGATGACGACAAGGCCCCTCGAGGTTGCGTGCTTCTCAATGATCTTGCCAAACTCTCGAATCGGGACACCGGGTTTGACGATCTCAATGGCCATGTCCAAGGCCTCCCGCGTCGTTTCAACGAGTCTGACCGAGTCCGGATCCGCTTTGGCCCTGTCACCGACGTAGTAGGTCTCGTTCAAGTCGGCATGATATCCGCCGTGGTAGATAGAAACGTCGAGGTTGAGAATGTCGCCATCAAGAAGAACTCGCTGATCAGGGATGCCGTGGCATACAACTTCATTGGGAGAAGTACATATCGACTTGGGAAAGTGGTTGTAGTTGAGTGGAGAAGGATATGACTGCCTCTCTTTTAGCAAACAACTTGACATGTTTACACAGGAGTGAACGGTACGTACATCTCGCTCGATGCAAGCATTGTGGCAGATTTCATCCAGGTAATCGGTGGTCACGCCGGGCTTCACCGCCGCAGCAGTAATGTCGAGGACTTCGCGAGCCAACCTGCACACCTTGCGCATGGCCTGCTGACCCTTTGCATCCAAGAGATCCCATTTCGACCTGCTCAAGCGCATCTCCCGCTTTGGAATGCCAGTCTCGGCCCAGTCGGGACGCTTGATTGATTTGGGGACTGATCGTCGCGGGGAGAGTGGATATACGGGTCTGACCGAGCCAGTGAATGGGTATGTCGGAAAAGGGTTGTAAAGTCCGGTAGCTGTAGCGCGATTAGTGAACCAGTCTTTGGGTTGTGCGCCGCCCGGGAAAGGCGGTTACCATTTTGTGTTTTGTGCATCAACGCCTTGTGTGTGGTCTGGATACAATCAATATTGTTGCTCAGCGATAGGATGTCCGCAAGGATGTCACATACCCAATTCTTTTTGAAGCACTCTTGAGAGCAGAAGTAACTGCCTTTGACACCCAGCTTCAGACAGGTCGGACATTGTAAGGTCCCCGCTTCATTTTCGCAATCAGTCCCGCAGCACTTTTTCTTGGGATCGGGGTCGGACATCGCCGCGGTAATCAAGATCGTATGCTCTGAAGAGTCGAAGAAGAAAATGCTAAGACCTCTTATTATGAAATTGAAATTTCACACGATGATGAGCGACGACAGTGAAGGAGGAGAGTTTTGTTGAGAGTGAGAGATGGTAGTGAAATGTAAGTTGTCTGGTTACCGCTCATTACAAAGAAAAGTCACTTTGTACAAGCCTGATCCACTTGCACGTGACATCTACCACCTGACCAACCTTTTGGTTTATTTTTACATTGCATCTTATATAAGCAGATCTCGTTTGAACAGAGCGAAACAGGGCAAAGAAGGCGGCCAAGGGTAACACTAGTGTACCTGGGTATTACCATAAATGCACCTAAAGTGTAAAGTGAAATGAGGACGATAGATTGTAGGATACCCCACAGTACCTAAGGTATTAGGTGGATACAGGTCATGCCACCGTTAAGGTACTAAGTTTCGGGTAACAAAAAGTGGGTCAGGTACCCACATAAAAACAAACATAAAATACCCCAATTTCAGTTTAATTTCAAAGATTTATTCCACATTCTGTAGTAATTTTTGAACTTTTATAACTAACGTAATCGGTAAATGAGCGGGCCATGTAGGCCAGCGGGCCACCTCTATATGCCATAGAAAATGGCCCTTCTTTGGACTTTAATATCTCAACCAAAGCACCTATTAAGAGCTTAATACTAAAGAATATAGTTTATTATGCTATTTAATATTTATAGAGCCTTTTATTTTGTCTTAACAAACACTAATATCTTGAGTAATATAAATTACAGCTGTTATTTTCATACTTTGAGTAAATTTAAGTATATATAGTAGAATTTAATTTTTAAAAATTTTAAAAAAAAATTTTCTGAACTATTTATACGTAGTTATACTATATTTCTAACTTACACACTATAATATTCATCTTCGGGTGAGATATAGTAGTCTTAAGAATGGCCCTTTTCTATGGAATACAGAGGTGGCCCGCTGGCCTACATGGCCCGCTCGGTTACCAATTACGTTAACCTTACTAACTCCTTACAAACTAACATAATTAAATTGTTATCACTTAATACCTTTCAGTATCCCAAGAATGATCCAAAATTAATTACAGGATAGTACCTATCTCATGGATTGGTGAGGTGTCTATTGGACTTATGGACTAGTTCAGGCTGATTTGAAATTAGAAAACAGCCAAAGACGCGTCACACACTGGGCCTTTGCTGATATTGCATGGTATGATTCAAACACAATACACAGACAATACAGAGTACATACATGTATCTAACTGAGCCAAGATGGAGGCAATCCATCGAGCGGCTCAACCCGACTCAGCGCCGAGATTTCACGATAGCCCCTCGGTGACAGTGACCAAGGTGGCGGCCAAGATGCAAAGAAAGGCGGGAACATTCACCAACAGTGTTCGTGCGCGGTGTTTGGGCAGCCATTCCTGGAGCGCGTCCTCATTTTGGGCTCCGGCGGTCTTGCCATCGCCAATGCGGCGGAGGATAGCAAACATGGTCGGCCCCCAGCAAAAGTGAGCGATACTAAACAGCGCGCCGGCAAAGTATAGGTTGCGAGCGTCGCGACTCTGACGGCTGAGACCGTTGATAACACAAAGGACGGTTGCAGGGGGGTATGTTAAGCCGATACCCCAGATCCCGGGACTCATGAAAGCCGGCAGGTATCGAGGGAGCAGTTTGCCACTCGGGTGGGCTGCGTCGTTGCGTAGGGATGGGTGTAGGAAAGCCCCAAGAGAGATGTCCTGCGACCAGCTAAACATCAAGGATGCTGATGATATGACCAGTGGAGAGATACGGAGAAGGGCTGTCCCCAGCTGGGAGATGTCATTGTTTGAGTCGATAAAAGAGGTCATCGTAGGACTGTGGCTGGTTGCAACTCAGAATGTCTATAGTGATCAAGCGAATCTGACCCAGAAGCTTGCCTATTTGACTTTAATAATGGCATATACTTGCTAGTGCGACAATCATTCACGCCGAGCCTATCGGGGGCAAACTCATGATTCAAGGGATACGGGCCCATCCAGTGTTACTTGGAGAGGATTCTCTTGATAACAAGAGAATCCTCTTGTCACAAAGACGCAGAGACCCACTGTGTGGCGGTAATGCTTGCTATAAGACTTTCATACTGGCTGACCTTGTGATATTCGGCGATGATTCCGTATTGGGATGCAATTCGGCGTCCCCGAATCCTGAGGTCTACGGTGTGCTCGGCCACGCCTGACACGGCTGGCATCGAGGAGACAATATTTGCTTTCTGTTCGGCAACGGTGTCGGTCTGGATATTCACTCATTTGGCCGACACCGAGGTACCCATCCATCGAAACAGGAGAGCTGTACATGTAATTTCAAAGCTCAATCCGAGAGTGCGAATCATGTCGATGAATAGTGACCACTCCATTCTGCGTCTATCACGTCGCACTATACGTTTCTCGTGCCTCGGATTCCTCTTGCAGTGTCACAGCAAGGATCCAGTTCTTGACCATGACTAGAATAAGTCCAGACTATGATGCCATCGTCATTGGCGCAGGCTTCAGTGGTATCCGATCTCTCTGGGAGCTCCAACGGCTGGGCTTGACAGCAAAATGCTTCGACGCTGGGTCCGATGTAGGGGGCACCTGGTGGTGGAATCGCTATCCTGGATGTCGGACTGATGGCGAGGCTTGGGTATACGCTCTAAAGTTCCTGCCAGAGCTTTTGGAAGAATGGGACTTTACCGAGCGCTATCCCTCGCAAGAGGAGATCCAATGGTATCTAAGTCGTGTCCTTGACCGGTACGACCTACGTAAAAACATTGAGTTCAACACAGAAGTCAAGTCAGCCCACTACAGCGACCGTGACAATCTCTGGACGGTCACTACGGCGGATGGAAGTGTGGCGACCGCACGATACTTCCTTCCTGCTACGGGCATCACATCTATTCCCAAGGAAGCGCCATTCCCCGGGCTTCAGTCGTTCAAAGGGGAGGTATATCAAGCTTCTACGTGGCCAGAGCACGAGGTCGACTTTCAGAACAAGCGAATCGGTGTGATTGGCACGGGTTCGACAGGCATTCAAGTCATCACTAAGCTGGCCCCAGTGGCTGAACAGCTGACTGTTTTTCAACGGACACCAAATTACGTTATCCCGGCGCAAAACTATCATCTCGACGAGCAAAAAAGGGAAGATATCAAGAAGACGTTTGATGAAACCTGGGATATTGCCAAAATAAACCTGGCAGGCCACGCGGTGAAGCATTCGGGGAGGATGGTGGCGAGTATTGGCGGCCCCGCGGAGATTCAACGCGTCTTCGAAGACGGCTGGGCGCGTGGTTGTTATGACTTCCAGCTTGGCACATTCGATGATTCTTTCATGCATCCAGATGCTAATGCGGCCACGTCGGACTTTATTCGTGAGAAAATCCGCTCCATCGTTCGCGACCCTGAAACCGCCGAAGTTCTATGCCCAACTTATCCCTTTGGTGCAAGACGTCCTCCTTGTGCGGATGGATACTATGAGACATTCAATCGATCAAACGTCAAACTCGTCGATGTCAGCAAAGACAACATCGAAATTTTCGAAAATGGTATCAGGACTGCCTCCGGGGCGGAATATGAGCTGGACATGATCATCTTGGCACTAGGCTTCGATGCCGGCACAGGAGCAATGAACAAGATCGACATCAGAGGGAGCCAGAACAAGTCACTCCGGGAGTCTTGGACCCAGAGACTCGAAACATTCGCTGGCGTCTTGGTCCATGGTTATCCAAACATGTTCGTCGTCTGTGGCCCTCATTTGCCCGCCGGGAACCAGCCTGTCAGTCTGGAAGCATTCGCAAGCTGGATCGGCAAGACCATCGAGCATATGGAAAGCAACGGGCTCGCTAGCATCGACGTCTCAAACGAAGCCATGAATGCGTGGACGACCCACGTCGAGCAAGTATGGGGCGGTTCGTTCCTCGCCAAACATGCACACGAGCAAGGCTCTTGGTTCGTCGGCACCAACATTCCCGGGAAACCGTCCAGAATCATGTTCTACTTTGGTGGAATGGTCAACTTGGAGCCTTGGCTCATCAAGGAACTGAAAACTGGCTGGTCCAGCATGAGCTTCACGCCTCTTGACGGGGCTAAGACTAGCAATGGTGTTTCAAAACAGACTGTCGGCGGGGTCCACGTCACACCTGAGATGCTGGAGTCTGTTCAAATACCCCTGGAAGCTGACAAAGTTGGCATGACGCCGGCGGAGAAATCCAAGCTCGTCAATGCTGTTACCGCTGTTTACATTGACACGGCTGTCGAGGAAATGAGGAACCGCGGTCTGACCCCGAAGCAGGATTATCGGGTTCACTGGTGGAAAGTTATGCAAGACTTTGTCGATAGTGTGGAGGGGCAAAGGGTTGTCCGGGAGACGCCGTTGACAAAAGAAGGACTTGAAAGCTTGATCTCCAAACTAGGCATTGAAGGCGAGGTGATTGCAAGAATGGGCCCAGAGATCGTGAACATCTTGATCGGCAAAACCCATGCCCTAGCGCATATTATGAGAGACGATCTGCTCTTCCGCGTGTATCTCTCGGATGAGGGTAGGCGTGCGAACCGCTACATGGCCGAATACGCCCGAATCCTCACCTCTCAGCGGAAAGATATCCGAATTCTTGAGATTGGTGCTGGAACAGGGGGCACCACTTCGGAAGTCCTCAACCTATGCAGCCCCAATGGCGAGTCCTTCTGTGCCAACTACATGTACACAGATCTCTCGCCAGGCTTCTTTAATGCCGCGAAGACAACGCTGAAGAAATGGGAGCCCCTCTTGACATTCAAGGTCCTCAACATCGAGGACGACCCCGCCAGCCAAGGTTTCGAAGAGCACACATACGACTTGATCATTGCTGCAAACGTCATCCATGCCACTGCACGTCTAACGAACACTTTGAGCAATGTACACAAACTACTCAAGCCCGGCGGTGTCTTTGGCCTGGTAGAGCTCACCAGGTTAACTCCTTTCTATAACCTCGCATTTGGTCCGCTTTCTGGGTGGTGGGCTGGCGTTGACGAGGGGAGAACAGAGAGTCCTTTACAGTCCCCTCAGCAGTGGAACGATTTGCTCAGGCAGACTGGCTTCTCTGGCGTTGATCTTGCTGCGTACGATCTTCCTGGACCAGAGAGACATAGCTGTCTGTTGCTGTCAACGGCCCTGGCCAATTCTACTACCAATGGGCATTGATGTTTAGATAGACACATCAGTAATGTTTGAGGCTATATGGAGACTATCTCTGCACATATCGAATCTTTTTACTCTATTTTACTCTACAAACATGGCGAGTATCCTTCAATCGCAGGCATACCCTGATTAATTGGCACCGCGTCCCAATCCCCCTGCTGTAGTCCGTAGTCAATCCTCTGTAACACGAGCTTCCGCCGATAGCGCTGCCGAGGAAGATCGGTGCACACATGAACCGCTAATTACAACGAAGCAAGAGGCACCGAAAGTTCCCACAGCTCGGTGTAATGCTCGGATTCAGAAAGACGACAACCGAATAGTAAGATTACCCCGCGTCGTACTTAACGGCCCTCACGTAACCGAGATAAACAACAAAGTTTCTTGCTATCTATGTGCCCAAAAGATTATTAAATTACATGCAATGGCCGAACCCCTCCAGAAGAAGCGCCTCTTGCGCATGACGGTGGCGCACTATCGCCAGCCCAATGTCAGCGAAGAAGACTTCTATCAATGGGTGACCGAACAGCATGCCGCCCGAGCCGCCAAGCTACATGCTAAGAATGGGATCGAGGGATTTTCTATTGTGAGTAGACGATCAACTTGGAGCCGAGTGAATCTCAAGTAACAGTATTCCTAGTACTTCACCCCCAAGTCGTTTCGTGACTTCACATCGGAACTCAACAACGCGCGCGGAAACCCATGGCGGGTTCGCGACTTTGACGCTCAAGTTGAGTTCCTGTTCCGGGACATGGAGGCGTTCTACAAAGGGGCTGCCGACGCGGATTTCCAGGCGCTACAGGCGGAGGAGGCGCCTTTTGTTAGCGGCGAGGGTGCAGAAATCAGCCTCGGCTGGGTTGAGACATATGTCAGTGAGGGTCAAGTAGTCAACCTCGATGAGGCTGGGAAGCCCACTTTCTTGTCGTTTAAGGAAATGAGTCAGGCACCGTAAACGAAGGTTGCTAGTACATATAGAGCTTCGCAGATTGAATTGGCCGAATTTTCATGTCAAATTTTCGTATACCGCACTCTGTTCATATATATACTTGATTAGAGCATAACACGCTGAAGAGCTAATTTCGAAACAGTATGCACGAGCTGTAGTGTGGAATCCTCATTGGCTTCAATCGCCTGCAAGGTCACCTTTGCTACGGTAGAAAGCCCATCAGCGACATCTGCAGCCCCATTCATGGGGCGCTTCTCTGCAGCCGGAGGGCCTGAAGCGGCAGCCTTGGACGCTGATGCAATGACAGGATTTGATACAGGTCTCATAATCTCGCTAATCAGGGAATGCATGTGCATCACGTTGGTCTCCATGATGCACGTCAGCACGAGGGACTGGAGCGACGAGGTCTTGGGTACCTCAAAGGAACCAACGGCCAGACTTGGCAACTGGGTCGGAAAGCCGAGGCTGCTCTCGTCGTCATCCAGGGTCGTGGCGTTCCCTCTGATCCCCATCTTCAGCCGCACCTCTAACCATGCCTCGATGTGCTGTAAGATCTTGTCGTAGGTTGCGAGGAGGCACATGTAGCTAGACAGAACAAGCAACTGTGACGGTTGATCCAATGCAAGTTGTGCTAGCGTCTGGGAATCATTGCATGATCTGCATGACTCGAGTCGAGCGCAGATGCTAGTCAAGAGCCCTGTGTATTGACTTGATAATTTAAACGTGGAATCCACGGGAAGTTCCATAGGGCTCCAAGAGTTTCCTAGGTCACTCCCCTGCGTTCTTTGCCCGGTGCCAACCACAGGTATTGACTGCATGTGCTGGTGAAGCTGCACATTGGTGTCCGACAGTCGGCGGATCCAGGAAGTCCTATTTGACTGGGGCGCGTCAGGAATCGTATTCGAGGCCTCCTGGTCTTGTGGATTGCCCCGCAGCTCTGAGTCCGAATCTGGTGCGTCCCCATAAGGCGACCGCAGTAGATCGGAAGGAGATAATTCGTTCCCGTAGCCAGAGTCTGGACGTGATTCTTTACGATCAGAGGCTTTTGTGTTTCCTCCTGCTTGATCGAAGTCCACCACCATGTCATCCTGAGTTTGCTGGTGTGTGTGCTGAGGGGACATGTTTCTACCCAGAGATCCATGATGTCTGTGATAGGTTGTAGGGAAGGAGGAGCGCATCGTGGCGGGTAATGAAAAGTCGAACAAGTCATCGGAAGGTTCTTGACTGGGAGCATCACTCCAGCGTGTGTGTCCCGCTTGTTCACCGGTCCTTGGATGTGACTGTGGTTGAGGACATGACGGTTGGCTCGCGTGGAGACTGCCTCCTGGCCCATACGGACCCGTCAGTGCAGGATGGATATCGGCTTGTAACGAGGAGGAATCCATTCCAAGATTCAAGTCTGTCGGCATGTCCAGCAAGCTCGTCGGCAGATAGTCGAAGTGATCTGAATGCTCGTCGTTTGTATCATTCGGGCCTTGTTCTTGATTGACTGTGGCAGAGTAAGCCTCGCATCATTCAACTGCGTTGCTGTCATACATTGCACGCTTACCATGATGCTGCCGTGTACTGTCACCACTGGTGTGATGTTGAGACTGCTGCTGCTGAGCACTCTTGGTGGACTGGGCTCTAGACCGCAGTCTCATGGGCCGTGGAGTGCATCGCACGCCTGCCCTGGCACAGCGCACACAAGTGTCGCTATTATTCTCTCGTCGACAACGCAACTTTTGGCCATGGCATCGGTCGCAGGCTCGATGCGAGAAACCCAAGTCGTGAACAAGCATGTTCATTCTGCGTTTGGCTATCAAAGGACTGCAGCACTTGAAGTAGTGCACAGACGTCGAACTGAAAAAGAAAATAAAGAAGCACAAACACTATCCCACCAAGCAATTGAGGGACCCTGGTGTCTGACCACGAGATTTGTATAATGCCTGACAGGCGAAGTATGTATGTATGTGTTTGAGCCCCCACCACGGCCCATCATTTGGGTTTCCCACTAAGTTAGACGACCATCCCACTCTCTTTTTTTGTCGCCATACAGCTCTGTCGCTTACTGTTGACGGCACTGTGTGAAGGCTTCTCCAGAAACTAGTCAAAAGTACGGCCTTGGAAACTTCGCTGCCATTGGCGGATTGCCCGCGCTTCAGTCCGGCAGATAGTGGAGAAGGATCGAGTACAGTCAGATTTTAGGTTACGGCTGACGCTGATCGCGAGCATAATCTTCTCAGGATTTACGGTTTGATGCCAATCTTATCTCCCTGCAGGACCAATTGGCTTGCACTGACCCACTGGCTCCGTTGGTCTCGTGGAATCGGCAGCTTTCACTCTGGAGTTTATCACCGGGTCTAAGCGGCTGGCTTACTCGCCCGACTCATGGCACGGAGGAATGCTTCCGCCAAAGGTGAGGAAAAATTAACCGAGAGCACGGCGGTTTCTCTTCTTGGCTTGTCGCTTAGGTTGCAACGACCAGAGTTGGTCTCACTGCATTAGCGCTGCGTTTGTCTGACAAAACGGAAAGGAAGTGCATGATTAGGTGATCATTTGCAAGCATATCCCTAGGGTAGGTAGTATTTGTGGCGGCTCACTATGCAGGCAGATGGGCTGATCTGACCAGCGGGGTCGACTAGACCCAACAGTAGAGTCTGTCATCATTGGTACAGAATTATAAGGTTAGCAGCGCAATAAAGTATATAATATTGCTGCCTCGAAGCCAACCGCACTCTGCCAAATCTCAAAGAAGCGAGACCAAGCATCAGCAAGGGCCCAAATCTTAGGTATACTGAAGGCCATATTTCATCTACCATATCTCCATCACAATGCCTTTTTGTACGTAAATATTGGCATACAGGCCTTTCTAGGCATGAAAAATACCGTATTAGATTTTGAAGACCGTTGTAATATTTATTTGCTGTGTTATCATGGATTACATCGCATGGCTGAGAAATGTATATGTCCAGGTTTTGTCCACGTAGTAGTGGGGAACCCCGCACTGTTGTTAAGATAAGGCGCAATTACCACCTTTACTATGGTGTTCTAGGGTTATTATCCAACTTATTTAGATTTCATATATCCATCTGATGTTTAACTGGAACACTGGTAGTAACATGGGTTGCCTATCATGAGCTAAGCCTCATCCTGAACCGACAAACACCGTTATTCATACAGTATTGTACACGAGTCATTCCCAGTAGCATTATCTTATTACGGAATGATCTGCAGAGTATTTGGCCCCCGTCAGATAACTACCTTAGCCCTTTCTATGTAGAGTTAACACACACTCTACCCCTCTACAGAGTCCTACAGAGTCCTACGTAGTGCAATAGAAATAGACCACATTCAGATATTATACAAATTCATTTAAGCCAAACACATCAAAGACTCAGAGATTAGACCAGTATTCTAATCCCTAGATATGGGAATCAATATACCTCGGTTCCATTCTTCATGACTGTAGTATGATATGTTTTGTGATGCATCAATAAATAATACAGAGTTTCCACTTAATCGATATTTTCCCTGTCAAATAATTAACCTGAGTCAGGGCCTAGAATATATCCTTGTATCCACACGGATACTACAGTAGACTTTTTCCTGTCACTGCTTCTTTGCTGTCGCCCCTCCAGCCCCGCCTCTGCCAGGACCCCCACTACGCGTATTGTCTAGGCACTACGGTGTACTCCGTACATACTAGACCACGTACTGAGACAACGCTCTTCGCTTTCTTCGGTACTGTTGTGCTTGGTCAATTTACATACCATTTGGTCCCCCACGGATTAGCGACCGTCCCCTCTCTTCTTGTTTCGTCCTTTGCTAGACATGACTATCGACGCGCCAGAGCTTCTCGAGAAGCTGAAAATCAGCGGTAAGAGTCTTAAGCATCTGATACTCAACATATACGATGACACAAGCTAATACTTGTTTCTAACTCACAGATGCTGGTGCAAATGGAGATGAGGCAGGTCTTCCCGCCCCCGCCGCAGCGAACGGGGCTTCGAAGGAAGAAGACGACTCGGACGACGATGTCGCTGAAAATACCCCAGCAGTAGCTGATGGCAATGGCGCTGCCAAGAAAAAGAAGAATAAAAAGAGGAAGCCCAAGAAGAAGCAACCGAAGGTCCAGACCGATCCGCCCTCGATTCCCCTCTCCCAGCTATTCCCGAACAATACCTATCCCAAGGGCGAAGAGGTCGAATACAAGGACGAGAATCGCTATCGAACCACCAGCGAAGAGAAACGTCACCTCGACAACCTGAATAGCGACTTCCTCTCTGATTACCGTCAAGCCGCTGAAGCACATCGTCAAGTCCGTCAGTGGGCACAGAGAAACATCAAGCCCGGTCAAACGCTGCTCGAGATTGCTAATGGCATCGAGGACAGTGCGCGACGTCTGGTGGGTCATGATGGCTTAACGGAAGGGGACTCTTTGATAGCCGGCATGGGATTCCCCACTGGTTTGAACATTGATAACGTTGTCGCCCACTACAGCCCCAATGCCGGCTGTAAGACCGTGCTTGCGCAGAACAATGTACTCAAGGTCGATATTGGCATCCATGTAGGCGGCCGGATTGTCGACAGTGCCTTCACCATGGCGTTCGATCCTATGTATGATAACCTACTCGCCGCTGTCAAGGATGCAACGAACACCGGGGTGCGCGAAGCTGGCATCGACGTGCGGGTGGGAGAATTAGGCGGCTACATTCAGGAGGCGATGGAAAGCTACGAGTGTGAAATCAACGGCAAGACTCACCCGATCAAGGCGATTCGCAACCTGTGTGGCCACACCATCCTGCCGTACTCCATTCATGGTACTAAGAGTGTCCCCTTTATCAAGTCGAACGACATGACAAAGATGGAGGAAGGGGACGTCTTTGCCATCGAAACATTTGGCAGTACCGGTAGTGGCCGATACGTTGAAGGAGGCGAGGTCTCCCATTACGCCCTGCGCGGCGACGCGAACAGAAAAGACTTGACTTTATCTTCGGCCAGGTCCCTCTTGACAGCGATCAAGAAGAACTTTAGCACGATCCCTTTCTGCCGGCGCTATTTAGACAGGATTGGACAAGAGAAGTATCTCCTCGGTGTATGACTTCCATTACGGACAGGTGATTGCAGCTCTTAGCTAACACGAAGTAGCTGAATTACCTAGTAAAATCCGGAATTGTGGAAGACTATCCCCCTCTGAATGAGAAGCAAGGGACTTATACGGCCCAGTTTGAACACGTAAGTCAGATTGACTTCCTCGAGAAGAATATACTAATGGTGGATATAAGACCATTCTGCTTCGACCAACGGTCAAAGAGGTCATCAGTCGTGGCGACGACTACTAGATGTGTTGGAGTGTGGTTGTTCATTCCGTAAGGGCATTCAAGGGTTCAGGAAATGGATATCAGGTTCATAGATTGACACGCAAGGCATGGCGAATATAAAAGCTTACCCGATGTTTTCCTCCGTTCTGGTCATTGTATGAATTCCGTCCTCAACCTGTAGTGGCTTCAAGTAGAGAATCTATTTCCTTTCTGAATTTCGGCTGAACATCCCCCATCTCCCGAGCTTTCGGGCGGATGGACCTTCGGTTTAGGGAAATCTTACTTTCGGTGTTGCATACTGCTTATGTCCCGCCTAGCAGGGAACCAAGCGACATGCATCGGATCGGACTGCTATTGTACCGTCAACCTCCTGTTTACTATAGGACAGGTTTTATATGTACACGAGCATCTTGCTGACGGTGGTGTGACCCAGTATTAAACAGCAATATCTAGCTAGATTGGCGAGCATTGACATCTCTGTCAACCCTGTATATCCTCACACCAGACACTTCCTACCATGGCCGGCATTGCAGAACAGTTAATCGAGAAGCTCAACGCTGTTGAGGCGAGCATCTTTGAGGGCCAGGATGCCACGCGACAGAGGCTGGCTCTGGCGGCCCGCAATCTCTTCCACGCGCTGGAAACAAAGGAAGAAAAAACCATGCGGCTCGCTATAGAGGAACCCATCATGTTCTCCGTGCTCCAGGCCCTCATTGATATTGGCCTGTTCGAGGGCTGGACTGCTGCCGGTGGTGGCGAGAAAGATGTGAACGAGTTGGCCAAACTCAGCAAGAAAGATATGGAACCCGAGCTTCTATGTAGGTCCAAATATGCTGCAGAGTGTCATCAGACATGTATACTGATCAATTCACAGGTCATCAACTACGACTGATGGCTGCCAACCACATTATTCAAGAAACGGCAAACGACCGCTACGTACCTACACCTTATTCCCTGGCCATCGGCGATATGAGCACTCAGGTTGCTCCAGCTCTTCGCATCAGGTAAGCTGCAGCATTTGTTCAGACTGTAGCTATCGAAGTCAGACGGACTAACGAGCAATGACTAGAACTGATCACGTCGCACCATGTGCCATGCACTGGCCCGATTTCCTGGCCAAGACCAACTACCGTAAGCCGCGGGACGACAAGGCTAGTTGTTACATTGATACTTTCCCTGAAAAGAAGAGCTTTTTCGAGCGTTGTAGCGCGAACCCCGTGCACCAGGAGAGTTTCTCATCCTTTATGGATGTGTGGGCCAAAGGAAAGAGGCCTTGGCCGGAGTTCTACGACACCCAAGCACTGCTGGATGGCACCGACCTAAGCAATGGTGGCCCTTTCGTTGTGGACGTTGGGGGACACCACGGCATTGATTTGATGCGCGTGGCTGAGAAGCACCCCGATCTCCCCGCTGGGTCTCTTGTGCTCGAGGACCTACCAGAAGTTGTCGGTGCTGTCACCCTTACCACGGACAAGATCAGAACTGTGGCACATGATCTCTTCAAGGAGGGCGTTGAGCAGCCCATTAAAGGTAGGACACCTAGTCTGCTGCTAGTACAGGTGTCTAGGAGGCTAACGGAAATGTGTAGGAGCTCGAGCGTATTTTATGCATGCCGTCCTGCATGACTGGTCGGACGAGACATCCGTCAAGATCCTTAAACAGATTGCCGCTGTCATGAAGCGCGGTTACTCGAAAGTGCTTATCAATGACATTGTGATCCCAGCTACAGGTGCCAGTTGCTATCAAGCGGCCATGGACTGCCTTGTTTTGCAGGCTTCAGCTAATGAAAGGACCGAGGCCGTGTGGAGCAAGGTCATCGAGGATGCTGGTCTCAAGCTGGTTAAGTATTACCCTGATGGTCGTGGCTACGAGATCGTGATTGAGGCAGAGTTGCCACAGTAGAGCTTTATACTTGCATCTAGAGGATATCCAGCGTTTCACGTCCCTTCACGCGTACTCCCTCAGTCCGCATAGACACTAAGGAATTGCAAATAGATTCCATCCAGGAATAAGACCATGGCGCTGCAATAACATGGAGGCTATACTTGCGCAAGCTATATTGTCCGGTATACTGAATTGATCTATCAAATATATTTATAAAATCTAAAAGTCGAGGTATTTCTTCATAAAGTCAAGCTGCCTTTGCAGGACTTCTTCTGCTCCCTCTCCGTTAATGACATCCATATGACCTCTGCCAGCTACTAGATCGAACTCCTTGTTTGGCTCCGGAATCATGTCGAATACAGCTCTCTGATCCGCAGGCGACGAGATGGTGTCCTCGGCGGGAGTGACCATCATGACCGGCGTCCCTTTGATGAGGCGCATCGCTCCGTACGGCTGCCACGCCAGCACATGGTAGTAGCTCTGTACGGTTGTCTGGTTGGTAAAGAACGAGGTACCCAGGAATGCTCGGAATTGCTCCATGTTGTACTGATTGCCCCAACCAGCTGGGTTGTACCCATCATCCCCGACAAACGGAATGTATACCGGGTCATTGCCCGCGATAGTGGATACACGATCCTGCATTGCCAACGCCATGACGTTGTTCTTTTCCTTCTCTCTAAAATCGTAGTTGGCAATCGGCGTCACCGAGATGGCCGCTCCAACTCGGTGGTCGAGACCAGCCGCAACAAGCGCCGTCATGGCACTGAAGGAGTAGCCATAGAGAGTGATCTTGTCCTCATCGACCATGGGATGACGAGCCATGAAGGTCAGAGCATCGTGAAAGTCCTCCACCAGCTTGGCAGGCTTGACATCATTGCGCGGTTCGCCATCGCTAGCACCAATGCAACGATTATCATACAAGAGTACCGTTACTCCCTGTTGCTGGAACCAGACGGCCACATCTGGTAATAAGATCTCTTTTGGGGTGTTGAACTAGAAAGATTCAGTCTACGAGTAAATGATGCAACCAAATCATACGTACCCCTTGATTCATGACAATAGCCGGCCCACGAATTGTCCCTGGGTACAGCCAGCCTCGCAATGTCAACCCATCAAAGGTCGGAAACTCGACATCCTCGCGATTCATTGTAGAGAGTTGTGTTCTCCACAGTAACATCCAACAAAATGTTTAGAATGTATACAGAGATACGCATAGTGGCAAACCGCTCAGCCATTTCATATCAACGTCAATACTGTAATCCGAACATAGCGTAGATTCGGTATTTGACTCGGTAACCGACCTGCCAGACACAATTGATGTTGGAAAGATTTCGGTGCCGATTGCCAGAGCCATACGCCGATCCGACGACACGGGGGACACATGGCGTATCGGTTTTAGGCAGTGGATACTCCATAATCCGTACAGTGCGGCTTCAGTTAATGTACATCCAGTGTCGTCTAAGAGGGTATCGTCTAAAATGAGTCTTGGCGAGGTTCTACTGTACTACTCTACGTTCTAGCCCCACATTCAGGTCAGCTCAGTGTTAGACCTACGTGATGGGAGGTGAGATATTCGAAAGGATTGGGAATCTATTTGCTGTTTGTTTTGTTCTCATCGAGACCATTCTCGAACCATTCTCCCACTTTCCCTCCCTACCACAAACACAAGATGACCCTCGCGAATGGCAATGAGCGCATCCAGGATGCTCCAGAACCTATCGCAATTGTTTCTACAGCGTGTCGATTACCGGGGCATGTGAACAGCCCGCACAAACTATGGGAGCTCCTTCAGTCTGGCGGCACTGCCGTTTCCAATGAGGTGCCCGAATCGCGTTTTAGCTCGGAGGGCCATTTCGACGGGTCAGGCAGGCCTGGCACCATGAAAGCCCTGAGCGGCATGTTCATCGAGGATATCGACCCTGCCGCCTTTGATGCTTCCTTTTTCAACCTCACCCGGGCTGATGCTATTGCCATGGAACCCCAGCAGCGTCAGCTCCTTGAAGTAGTATACGAGTGCTTCGAGAATGGTGGTATACCAATTGAGAAAGTGAGTGGGAAACAAATAGGTTGCTATGTTGGCAGTCTGAACGGCGGTAAGGGTGTCTAGGTCTCTGGATAGCAAGATAAGGCAGGATTCTGATTGATCTAGATTACCACGACATGCAGATGCGAGACCCGGAGCAAAGAATGTCGGGTCATGCGGTTGGCACGGGTCGTGCTATACTGAGTAACAGAATTAGCCACTTCTTCAACCTACAGGGATCCAGGTGAGTTTCCAAGACAACCGATTGTCTCTTTGACAGTAACTGATATCGACTCCATCTAGTTTCACAATTGATACAGCATGCTCTAGCGGCCTTGTGGGAGTAGATGTAGCCTGCAAGAATCTACGCGCGGGGACACTGACCGGGGCAGTCGTGGCAGGTGTCAATCTTTGGCTATCCCCAGAACACACGGAAGAAAGAGGCACCATGCGGGCAGCATACTCAGCTAGTGGCAAGTGTCACACCTTCGATGCTAAGGCTGATGGTTACTGCCGAGCGGAGGCCGTTAATGCTGTGTACCTGAAGCGTCTATCAGATGCTTTGAGGGACGGCGATCCTATCCGCGCATTGATCCGGGGGACAGCGAGTAATAGCGATGGCTGGACTCCCGGGATCAATAGCCCAAGCTCCGAAGCTCAGGCGGCTATGATTCGCGAAGCTTATAGGAACGCTGGTATCGACAGCAGCGAATACGCCGAGACGGGATACCTCGAGTGTCATGGCACTGGTACACCGGCGGGTGATCCTATTGAAGTCAAAGGCGCGGCATCAGTGCTTGCTCATATGCGCCCACAGGCGAGTCCCTTGATTATCGGGTCTGTGAAAAGCAACATTGGGCACTCGGAGCCAGGAGCAGGTCTCTCGGGTCTCATCAAGGCGATGCTGGTTATCGAGGAGGGCAAAATCCCCGGAAATCCAACGTTCTTCAACCCAAATCCTGCCATCGACTTTGATAACCTCCGGGTACGTGCCACACGAATAAGCATTCCGTGGCCCAAAGAATCAAACCACTACAGACGTGCAAGCGTCAACTCGTTTGGCTTTGGAGGCTCCAATGCACATGCCATCCTTGACAACGCGGATCAGTACCTTGCACAATATTTGACATCCCTCGAGATAACCAGGACTCACGTTAGCTCTTATGTCAATATGTCCGACATGCTGTCCTTGTTTGACGGACTGCGGTCATCTAAAACAGTCACTCAGCGACCCCAAGTACTGGTTTTCTCGGCCAATGATATGGATTCGTTGAAACGCCAAATAGCGACGGTTTCAGCCCATCTCCTCAATCCTCGAGTCAAAGTCAAGCTCTCAGATCTCAGCTATACGCTCTCAGAGCGGCGATCCAGGCAATTTTGCCGTGCATTCCTGCTAAGCTACCCGACAAAAAGTGGGCATGCCAGTAAGATCGCAGTGGACGAGGCACAGTTTTCCAAGACACCACAAGAGGCAACAAGAGTCGGCATTGGGTTCACCGGCCAAGGCGCGCAGTGGTCCCAAATGGGACTGGAGCTGGTCAGAACGTTTCCAGAAATAGCTAAGGCCGTCCTCGAGCAGTTGGACAGCGTGCTGCAGGAATTGCCAGTAGACATCAAGCCAGAGTGGTCGCTGTTGGAAGAGCTAACGGAAGCTCGCTCCTCCGAGCACCTTAGCAAGCCAGAATTCTCCCAACCTCTCGTGACAGCGCTACAGCTCGCACAACTGGCGCTACTGGAGTCCTGGAATGTACAACCAGAAGCCGTTATAGGTCACTCTTCTGGTGAAATAGCAGCCGCGTGCAGCGCAGGACTCATTACACCAAGGCAGGCTATTCTTAATGCGTATTTTCGCGGGCTCGCAGGTAAAAGTGTTTTGGAAACTAGTCCGAAGGGCATGATGGCTGTTGGACTGAGTGCAAAGGATGTCCAGCCGTACATTGAGGGCGTAAGTACAGCCGGAGCAGATGCGGTAATCGCTTGCTACAACAGCCCTGCTAGTGTCACTCTCTCCGGTTCTGCCTCCACATTAGCGGAGCTGGAAGGGACCATCAAGGCAGCTGGACACTTTGCCCGAATGTTGCGAGTTGAGGTGGCGTACCACTCGCATCATATGACCAAGATAGCCAACCGCTACGAAGAGCTACTCAACGAGTACGGAGGGCTGGAAGATGGCGGCAAAGGCAACAAGAGCTCGAATCACATGTTCTCAACTGTGACTGAGGATAAGGTTACTGGAGCTGAAGTCTGTAATGCTGCATATTGGAAAGCAAACATGCTGTCGCCCGTCCGATTCGACGGAGCTTGCAACAAGATGTTAACCAAGGAACTCGCTCCCAATTTCCTCATCGAACTTGGGCCAAGCAACACGCTCGCCGGGCCAGTCACCCAGATTGCCAAAGCAGCCAAGATCGACCACCTGACATATGCTGCAGCGAATAAGCGTGGGCCCGAAGAGAGCTCCCGCGCAATTTTCGACGTTGCAGGCAAACTGTTCCTGCAGAAATCCAACTTTTCCCTTGACAAGGTGAACATCCGCGACAATAAACCCGATAAGGTAAAGCCCGCGGTGATCGTCGATCTGCCCAATTATCAGTGGAAACATTCCACCCACTACTGGCACGAGAGTCTGGCCAGCAAAGACTGGAGATTCAAGAAATTCCCGGCCCATGACTTGCTTGGTAGCAAAGTTCTCGGCACGCTGTGGCAGAGTCCTTCCTGGCACAGAATGCTCCGTCTGTCAGATGTACCTTGGCTGCGAGACCACCGGATTGGATCAGAAATACTCTTTCCCGCTGCTGGTTATATTTCCATGGCCGTGGAGGCTGTTCGCCAAACCGCTCTCTCGACTGCAACAGGCCAAGATCGAGATGTCTTAAAGAAGAGGAATTACCGTTACTGCCTTCGGGATGTACAGTTTCCTCGAGGATTGGTGCTCGAGGATGATGTCGAAGTCCATATCATGCTTTTACTAGTACCCATGGCAAAGCTAGGGCAGGGATGGTGGGAATACAAAATCACATCTCTAGCAGAATCGGATTCAATAGCATCGTCATCATCGTCGACCCTGTCCCCGGAGAAATGGAACATCAACTCCGCCGGACTGGTTCGACTGGAGATGAACCCGGATGCATCATCGTCTCGAGCACCAGAGGACATCTGCAGCTTGCCTTTGGATAACCCGACACCTGGACAGATGTGGTACAAGTCTCTAAGGGACGCCGGATACCCCTATGGTCCCGACTTCCAGAAACTGGTAGCAGTCGAGGGCACCGAGGGAAAGTCAGCCTCGCGCTCTCTTATCTCTTTGGAACCGCCACGATCCAAGTGGGAGCCGCAGCCAGAGTACCCACTGCACCCGGCTCCTCTGGATAGTGTCCTACAGAGCATGTTCCCCTCGCTCCATCGTGGAAATCGAAGTAAACTAGACCAGCTACTCGTTCCCAGAGGGATCGGTGAACTAACCGTCTCTGGTCACACCTGGAAGTCCGGAGAGGCAGTATCTGTGACCACCTGGAAAAATGTGTCGGGAGACGCGTCTTTGTACGATCCTGCCAGTGGATCGCTAATCATGCAGCTCAACAGCGTGTCATTCTCTCCCATGTTGGATGGTCGAGAAAGTATTTACATGTCACATATATATACTCAATTGACGTGGAAGCCAGACTTTCAACTACTGGATACAGATGGGAAGCTCCAACAAGCGCTCAGCGGTGGTGACGGCACTGCTTCTTCTCATGTGCAGGAGATTCTCGATTTGGCAGCTCACAAGGCGCCTAATTTGAAGGTTCTCGAGTTCAACCTCGTTCCCGGCAGTATGGAATCCCTGTGGCTTGCCGAAGATCCAATACCGCGTCCCGTTCGCACTGCCCTTACTGAGTTCCATTTTGCTGCCAACAGCGCGGATACTGCGCTCGCTGCTCAAGAGAAATATGCAGAGTGTCCGGCGGCGCGAATTGCCCGCTTCGGTGTGCTTGATCCTTTCAGCAAAACCTTTACTGTACCGGCAGGAAGTTCCAAGTTCGATCTTGTGATAATCAGATGGTCCCAACACGAATACTCCGGCGAGCTCGAGACGCTCGCCGGCAACTTGCGCCGTCTTACTTCCGAGGGCGGCAGTGTGGTATTTTATAATCCCAAACAGTCCAGTCCCTCAGAAGGTCTAGGTTCGGTGAATGGGAATACCCATTTCCACGCTGCAGTGCAACGCTTTGGTCTCACTAAGGTTCGCCAGACGACGGATGGCAGTTGCATTGTCGCAGAGGTTAGCCCTGAACAGAATCCCTCCCTCCACAACAATTCCAGAGTGGTTATTGTGCGTTTCTCAGCTGCGCGGTCCACTACTATCGATCACACTATTTCGCAGCTGCGAGAATTCGGTTGGAGCTTGACTGAAATTTGCATTAGTGATAAATCCGTGCATGGGCTTTCACAACTTCATCCCAAATCAACGGTGCTCGTTCTCGACGAATTGGATCGGCCTTTGCTAGCCACGGCAACAGACCTTGAATGGACCGCACTGCAAGCGATAATACAGAGGGAGTGTAACTTGCTTTGGGTGACGCAGGGCTCGCAAATTAAGCCTACTGCGCCGCTTAAGGCCGTCGCCCATGGTATTTTCCGTACTGTCCGCGCCGAGGTACCCATGATTCGCATTGTGACTCTGGACATCGAGTCAGCTACAACAGAGAGTCTTGGAACAAACGTGCCTGCCATCAATACGGCTCTGAACGAGATAGCTTCAGCGGGGAGATCTCATCCAATTGAGTGCGAGATTGCTGAAAGAGGCGGTCTGTTGCATGTCAGCCGGGTATGGCCGGATGCTGGAGTGAATAAACGCAAGGTGGAAGACAACGCAGGAGGCCCACCACCTGTGATAACCAATCTTCACGACTCAAAGTCTACCATTCGCTTGGTTACAAGCAGACCTGGTAGTCTGGACGCGCTACATTTTGCCGAGCAAGGTCCAGATTCGCCCAGAGGTCAAGTGATGGGACCGGATGATGTTGAACTCGAGATATTCGCCTCTGGTTGCAACTCCAGAGATGTTGATGTGGCTATGGGCTACATTTTGGGGGACTCGGATGGACTCGGCTTAGAGGGTGCTGGCGTGGTCCTCCGCGTAGGCAACTCCGTCAGCAGTCGCCATGTCGGTCAGCGCGTGGCAGTGTTTGGCAGAGCCTGCTTTGCCAACCGAGTCACCGTCTCGTCCAAGGCTACCTTTCCTTTGCCTGATGATATGTCGTTTGAGGAGGCTGCGACGCTACCAATCGCCTTTCTCACCGGTTTATACGCACTTGGTCGTCTCGCACATGTACAGGGACATGATCGCGTCTTGGTCCACTCAGCTTTTACAGATGTCGGGATCGCGTGCATCCGACTCTGCCAGCGCTGGGGTTGTAATACCTTCGCAACGGTGGGCACCCTGGAACAGCGCCATTTTCTGGCTCAGGAGCTTGGACTACCGGAAGATCATATCTTCATGTCGGAGCCTGCAGCATTTCCACTCGCTCTACGTGAGGCTACCGAGGGCCACGGACTTGATGTTATCATCAGTCAGCCTACAAATGGCAATCTGGACTATGAGAACGCGCGGTTACTTGCCCATGGCGGCCGACTTATCAGGATAACAAACGGAGGCGCCGATGTTGGCAATTTGTTGTTCACGGGATCGCTCGCTCCCAACTGTTCTTTCCAGAGCTTGGATGTAACAGCCTTACCAGAGGAAACTATTGCATCGTAAGTAAATCGTCGGTGAAATACCGGCTTACCCTTCATTGACAGTTGGTATTCATATTTGCAGTGTGTTCTCGGAGCTGTCTCGGCTCATCGCTGATGGCAATGTGCCGCCCCTATTACCAAGCACACTTTTGGGTTATGAAGAGATACCAAAGGCACTTCAGCTTCTTCGAGACGGTAGTCACATTGGAAAGATCGTTATTTGTGACGATCGTGGTACGAAGCTTGCTGTTCCGGTAAGAGTTCGAACATGAATTGAACCGAGTCAGATTCTAACGTTTCTAGACCCGACCTGCAACGACCTTGGCGCAGAGTATTCTTAACCCTGACCACTGTTATCTCTTCGTGGGTGGTTTGAAAGGTATCTGTGGTAGTCTTGCTATCCATTTAGCTTCCCACGGGGCCAAGAACATCGCCGTCATATCCCGCAGTGGTTGTGGAGACAAGGTATCTCAGAGCATCGCTCGAAATATCAGAGCACTGGGGTGCTCCCTTGACTTGCTTCAAGGCGATATCACTTCTATCAGCGACATCAGGCGGGCTTTTAGCCAACTCTCGGTTCCCGTTGGTGGAATCATCCAAGGAGCCGCCGTATTCAGAGTAAGACATCACTCCCGGAGCCATTCTTCGTTATCGATCCGCTCTAACCTAGAAACAATCAGGATCGGACATTTGAATCCATGTCGCACGCAGACTACCACGCTGCTTTGTCAAGCAAGGTGACGGGCACATCCAACCTACATACAGTCTCCCTCGAAACAAAACAACCGATCTCATTCTTCACCATGCTGTCTTCCATTTCAGGCGTGATAGGCCAGAAGGGACAAGCCAATTATGCTGGTGGTAATGCATTCGAAGACGCCTTTGCAGAGTATCGCCGCGCATCAGGACTGCCCGCCAGTAGCATAGACCTCGGACCTATAGAAGACGTCGGTGTCATTCACAGTAACGAAGATCTACAGAACAGGTTTGACGGAAGGACTCTGTTTAGCATCAATGAGGGTTTGATGCGCCGAATCTTCGACTACTCTATCCTTCAGCAGCATCCAGATCCACATCGCCGTCTGAACGTCACCAGTCAAGGCCAAATGATTACCAGTCTACTTGTTCCCCAGCCTGAAGACAGCGATCTGCTCAGAGATGTCCGATTTACGGGCTTGAGAGTCCTCAGAGCGGACAGTCCACGTTCACGAGGGGACCCTAGCAAGGATAAAGGAATACAGAGCCTCTTGTTTCTGGCCCAATCCCAGGATCCCGATCGTGCAGCCGTGCGAGCCGCAGCTATCACGGTCGTGGGGGCGCGGTTGGCAAAACAGCTACGCTTAACTGATGCGCTAGACTCGGCACGTCCCTTGTCGTACTACGGGTTAGACTCACTGGCGGCTGTCGAGCTACGGAACTGGGTGCGTATGACATTGGCGATAGAGCTCACCACATTGGATGTAATTAATGCGGCCAGCGTGGGAGAATTGTGTGATAAAATGGTCGGGAAAATGGGAGTTGTCATGTAGTTGAAGGCATAAACGAATGTGGTTTGCAATTTAGGTCTTAAAATCTCAGAAAGCTAATCTAGCGCCATCACCTCTATAGCTGGCTCACTCTTAAATACAACACTCAGAGATAAATAAGAGGCCTCCCGCGAAGACACAGCAAGAGGTTTCTCTGGTCAACTGAGCTATATTTGTGTCATGGCCGCGCCTCCTTCCCCATCCCCATGCTTTCCTCCAGTACTATACAGGTATCCAAGAATCTATCCCTCCCTGTTCAATCGCGAAATCGTATCGTCCCACTTAGTCCACAACACGGATGTACCTGTAGGGCTTGGCAGTGAAGCTGCCACTCTTCCAACCAACAGGGCGCTTATACTTGACGCAGCCGTAGGTGCCGCGGCATTCAAGGGTATTGTACTCCTTCTTCGAACTGTCGGCCCACGAAAGGAACAGAGTGACGTGGCCGGCGGCACCGCCAGTGCCGGAGCCTAGGGTACCAACAAAGTCACCGGGCTTGAGATCGTTCCATGAGATAGCCTTGGCAATCTCCGGGAGACTGACAGTGCTGTAGCCTGGCGAATTGGCATGCAGAGCCATGCTGACGAAGCCCGAGCAGTCTGTGCGGTATTTGCGGCCTTGAGGGTCCGGATACACCTTGCTCATCGAGTATGGGACGTGGCGTGAGACCCAGTACTGACCGCGGGAGATGATCTCCTTACGGGTGATCTTGCCGTTGTAGGACGAGCTGCCGTCAGGGGGGTTGGCACCAGCACACTCATCGGTGACCATGCTGTTTGAGCCCGTCTTGACGTAGTAGTCGGAAACGTAGCAGCCGTCAGTTGTCTTGTCCCAGATGGAGTTGCCCTTAACATCTTCACCATAGATCTGGCAAGAGAGCTTGACATCGTCCCCCTTGTTGTAAGACTTGACAACCTTATCATTCGTCGAGGGACCGGTACGGCAGTTGACTTCGCTGCCAGTGATGGCGTACGCGTTGACCATGGAGGCAGCCGCAGCCAGGGTCAGAGTGACGAGTTTGAGCTGCATAATGGCGGATAGGGGCAATCAGGTGAACTGTGCGTATGGGAGGGCTTTCGAAGTGTTGCGTTGGTTTCTGGGGGTTGCACTTCCTTTCGATGGCGCGTTTGTGGATGAGAGTCTGAAATGACACAGGTAATGAGAGGAAGTCTGGATGGCTTTATACTGGTAGTGAGTACGCTGCGCATCAGGCTGGATCTGGATACCAAACTGTTCGACTGGTGCTTCGATCTTCGCCAGATGCTGATCTCGTTTCGATCGAACTCCACCAACACGAACATCGCCGGGGCGATTTTGTCCGAATTGAATGCTGAAACCTTCTTTACGGGAGTTGAGCAGGCCTTTCGCACCCACGCATGCACTGTAAACGACCGATATGCCCGGGATACGATTGATTTGTCTGAGCGGGTTGTCTCAGGACTCGAATCCTCATCCGCAAGAGTTCGTAAATAACCTTTCTTGGTCGTATTTTCTTAATATATCCGACTAATACGACGAAGATCTCGTTCCCCTCGGGAACTTGAAGTCTGCATCCACCTCCAGGAGGATACAGGAACATCACACGGCTTGATCAATCCTACTTTGGGGCCAAAATGACGATCTATATCAAACCTCCGGCCGGATACGAATACGAAGTGGAGCCGAAGTTCGCGGTACGTTGCCAAAAATAGTCTGATTCTCCACTTCGACCGTGCTCTATACGAGTCGCATTGGTGATCTGCAGGGTTCTACTTCAAAATGAGGTTAGTCGAGTCTACAAGGAACACGATGTTGCTGCTTGGCAGGGGAAGCACGATCGACACCCCACTTGCACATGAACATCTTTGGCGGGCTGAAGTATCTGCATAGTCCAATGTGTTCTGCATAGACCTAACAATGTACCACCGAACACCACCATTCATTCTCTTACTCGACAGTTGCTTTTCTCTTACATGGGGTTGATGAAGGAAAGCACAGCAGCAAGACAAGCACATTGTATTCTCAAGGATTCTAACTACCCAATACCAGTACGGAATCCATGTTCGCTACTCAAAATTCCAGTCAGCCTTGGACAGTCCCCATTCCTCGCACAGAGCCCCCAGCCATTTTGAAACGGAGACCAACTCCTCGCCTCCATCGGCAGTCTTCATGAGAACCAACCCTTGACAAGCATGCAAATACTTCTCCATCGTCCATGGCGGTAACTCATACCAGTCATGTGTACTGCTGCATACAAAAGCTTTGCCTGGTTTGCCTGATCGCAGCTCGTTCCAGCAGGCATTGCAGAGGAACACATTGTAGCAATACTTGCAGGCATGAAGACCGTCGTCATAGTCCCAGTACCGATTGCAGGTATTGCAAGGGAGTGAGCATTCAATCCCGTTCTCGAGTTTGGCAAGAATGATTTGGGCCCGGCGGTAGCAAGCGGCCCTCTCGCTAGAAAGAGCTTCCAATTCTAAACTGTTGGCTTCTTGCCAGACCCTAGTAAGATTTTGCCAGTGCTGGTCTGGGTCTGAACACTCCCTGTGATAAATCTGGACTAGTTCCTCGCTGACTGCTTCCATAGAGGGCCCCTCCCTGGCGAGAAGCGTTTTGAGAACTGTGTCATCGAACCGTAACTCTGGAAGCAGCAATGCAGCTCGCAGTGCATTCTCATAATCCCCAGTGCGGTTCAGAAGGTTACGAAGCGCGATGAATCCGTCTAAATCATTGAAGATGTTATCATCAGCCAGAATGTTGAATGCTTCTATTATACCGGCTCGGAAGATGTCACGAGCCTTATCCCTCTGTCCCTTGAACGTGTACAGTGATGCAAGTGCCGACTTGGGGCCTTTGGCAGCAGGGTCATCCTCGTGAATCTGCCGTAATCTCTCCACGTCTGCCTCTGATTCCTCTCCGTCCGTTTGCATGGCCCGGTCGAGGTAGACCATGCTGAGACGGTCAGCCGCACTTTGATTGATGAAAGCAGGCCGATCTGGGCCTTCCGAAGCGACCTTCTCCCGAATGATGTCCAAACACTCGCGCAGATTACCTGCGGCGTTGGCTAATTGCTCAGGAGAGTCCTTGTGGAGATAGTGCCCAGCACTGCCCAGCTGGAATAACAGAATCGCAAGCTCCTCGTTCTTGCCTTCCGCCCGCGCAGTCGCAATCGCCAACTCCATCTCATGTTGAAAGACTGCCCGCAGTTCCGGATCAGAAGAGACGACCGAAAAGACTGCCTTAAATACGGCCAACATGTCAATCTCGTTCTCCTTGCTCAGAGCTGTCGCCAGCATGGCCATCAACAAGGTCGATTGCGTGCCTGGGACTCTCTCGGTAACAGCTTTCTGGACGATGGACCGGGCCTCGTCCTCCTTTTTGCTGGCAACATATCGCTGGAGCATTGAACAGAGGATTTCGACGTTTTCTTCATCCAGCTTGTTGGCTTCTTTCAGATATTCCAAGGCACGTTCGGGGTCGGTCGTGAATTCGCCGAGAGCTTTGAACACATCTCGCAGCTGCTCCTTGTTGACGGGGTCTTGAGCTTGGAGAATTGTGGCAGCCTGTCGTCCCAGGTTAGCACACGGCCTATTCTGCGCAGAGCGAGAGATTTTCCCACCTTCTTGTACTGCTCGCACGCAGCGTCATACTCGCGCACGTGAGCATAGGTATCACCTAATCGGATACACCATGTATAGTCCGCTTCGGTGACTCCCAAGGACTGCTTGCACCACTGCTCAGATTTGGCGATCTTTTGCAAGTTTGACTCGTTGTCATTTATGATGATCCGCCCGTTGCCGTTCTCCGAGTTCTCAACCTGCTCGGCCACACCGGCCGAATCATCCTGCTGTGGTTCGGCGCCCTGGATTTAGAGATTGACAGGGATTAGGCGCAGGAGCGATCAATGGGATACAAGAAGTACTTACCAAGGCCAGGAATCCCTTGATCCATCTGAATGCCCAGTAGGTGTCCCATTCGGTTTTCTGTAGCCAATTCCGAGCAACCATGGTCATGATTGGAGTCAACAGACTCGAGTTGCGATGTTTGTCTTTCTTTAGATCTGCCAGCCATCGTTTGTCCCGAGGCCCTAGGCCAGCGATGGCCACTGGGTCGTCCAACCAGCTCCAGAAGATCTCCATATCGTCATTACTATCGTACCAGTATACCATGTCGCAGAACTCCCAATTCCGCTGGATGAGATCACCCTCGTTGAACATCTCGTAGACATGCGATCCAATGAACTGCTTATCTGCGGGCTGCAGCTCGTCCAGCCCAGTTACCTCAGAGAGGGCCTTCAGATGGGTTGTGATGTTGCGCATCAGGTACGAACCCAATGCCTTGCCCCTTTCATCAACCTCCGGTTGTAGAAAGATATCAAAGGCCCTTTTAACAGCCTCGAGGTGAGCATCAGCTTTGTACACCTGGATTTTCCGCTGGCCGGCGTTTGTCTGATCGGAAGCTGGCTGAAACGCAAATCCACCTAGGAAGGAGTAGTGGTTCAAGTCCCAGAAGAAGCGCTGGACTAACTTGAGATCTCCGTTGGTGATGCTGATCGTGGCCGTGATCTTCGGATCATCCACGGACTGTCTAGGCCTGTCTCGTTGGGCAACAACGCAGTCTCGAACATGATCTTTGAAAGCCACGTGTTTCCCGAAGGTCAAGGTAAAGAGCTTGGAGTATTTGCCCGTGATCTTTTTGTCGAGTGGCTGGAGAGAGACGGTCTTGAAGCGGAGGAACAAGGCCGCTTCCAGTTCCTCCAGCGTCATACATTCGTCTCCAGCCACAGCCCAGATCAGAAGCTCGTTGATTTCCTCAATCTCCCGGGCCTTGAGCATCGCTTCCAATCCCTCGATTTCCGATCGCACCAGCACCTGTGGATCCGTGCTCGACTCATGCAACACCCGGTTGAGCTCTTCCTCCGTGCCACCTGAGGCGATGATCTCTTCGACCTTGCGCAGATCTTGCTGAATTGTCAAATAGGAATTGTTTGATCGCGCCCAGAGTCGTTCCTCGACCATCCTTTTCCGTCGCTGCGAGTCCTCGTCTGCGCCCTGGAAGATACCCGCGCGCTTCAGCTCCTCCACAATGAATGCTTTGATGTCAGCCTTGTTATATTTTGTAATGTCGATAGTCCTTGTCGGAGAAGAGAAGGGCTGGACCCCCTGGAATGTTCCTGGCTCGCCGCTGAGAAGCACTCTAACGCGGCTGGACTTGCCCTGGTCGCGTTGTTGAATCGCCCTCATAAGCCGCTCACGGTCTGCCGCACTGAGCGTGCCGACCGAGTCGAGTAGGATGAAATGCGTCGTATTTTTGGTCGGCATTCCAATTCCTAGCGTGACCCAGAGGTCCGTACAGCTGGCATCTCTGAAGTACTTTTCGTTCTTCCCAGTCTCGCCGCACACATTAGAAATACGTCTCGCGTAGACGATGTCCTGCTCCGCCAGCTGGACACAGATAGACTTGATCGCTGCCTCTGGCCGTTGTCTGTCGCCCTCTTTGTCTCTTTTCTCTACCCTGGAGAAGGAATAATATCCAATCAAGCTGCGCTCAGCCTTTGTGGCCAAGTTTTCAGATTTGATATCTTGGGCAATCGCAGAGACAAGAAAGGATTTTCCTGTTCCATTTTCACCAGTCAGCAAGAGTAAGAAATCTGCTGCACTGCTCCGATTGATCCACTCATTATATGCGTCGATTTCGTCCAACCATTTTCCGCTATCCTTCACAGCGCCCTCCCACAGCGTATCTCGGGTCTCGAGAACGGCGGCTATCTTGTCGTCCTTCTGCCCAAGGGTAGTTTTTATGGTACTCAGAATTTGTTTCCGATTGTCATTCACTGTGCGCTTGTTCTCGGCCTCCACGAGCCCAGATACGTCGCTCTTGATGGCCTTGGTGTTTGTGTCGATGTCGAGTGTGGTGGCCTTCATAACCTTGACGTGCTGGCCAGTTTCCACCGCCACCTCGAGGGTCAGAGTCGCTTGGATGTTCAGCTGGTCCTGAGTGAGCTTCTTGAAATGTGCCAACTGGCCCTGGACAGAGCCGTCATCTAAGAGGATACGTTTGGCGTTGCGCTTGAAGCCCTTCCATCGGCCCTCGTGATGGATATTAATGCAGTCGGCACACAGATTCACAAAACTCGTCATAACCTGGTAGATGGACAGTCGTAGAGCCTCGTCGATCTGCGAGCTTTCCTCCATCCGCTCGTAGATCCGAAACTGTGCCAGAGCCGGTCCGACCTCGGCAAAGATGGCGTCGATCTCGCCATGGAACTCATCGACCTTTTTGGGAATATCCAACAGGAAAGAAAGAGCGTTCAAACAGAGTCCTGCCGGGGCAAAAACCTTGAAGTCCAAATCGGCGTCCCTAACTGGGAGCTCGAATCGTATGCAACGCAATATTATTGCCACTTACCATGGACGCACCCTGGGACGCAATACCCCCCAGGAGCTGGATACAGTGTATCATTTGGAACCCCACCGCTTTAGCCTGCGAAACACTCTTATCGTCCGCTTCTGCGGCATAATGCGCGTCGAGGAGCCTTTGCAGATCCTCAGGGCCCCTGGAGACACCATCGAGCTTTTGGCCCGTGCGCTCGTGGAAGCGAACGATGGTCTTCTCCCAGATCTCTTTGACGGACGTGGGGGCACTTTCCGATCCCATCGTGTATTTTGAAATAAGAAATCCGGGATTTTCTTTGCTGAGGCCGCTCGTTGTAACCCCCCTGGTAATCACATTGGGGCCCGATATGTCCTTTATGCACACCGGGCTGACTGACTCGATCATTTCAGCCGCCTGGGCAAATTACGCTATTTACGCGATCACGTCAACCCCGCCCACACGAAGCTCGCGATCCCGCAGCCATCGTGCCGTGGGGGCTGAACGAGCTGAGGGTCGAGCCAATCACAGCTGCGGTCCGACGGAAAATTCAAATGTCATTTGTTGTGGTCCGGTGAGGCTGGCTGGAAGTAAGCAACTTCCTCTCCAAGAATGAAGCATTGGTAATCATCGAGGCAGCCGCAGGGCTCTGTCAAACGGAGCTCTTCTCAGGTAGGGTCTTGAGTACTCCGGGCACATATATATATTCTAACTATACAGGGCATAACCTTAGTATATAGGAATTTAATATTCATCTGCATAACACCATGACATCAATATCCCTGCTAGATGATGATTTGATACTGACTACTAGGGTTTGTTGTTGGTATTTGCTCTGTGATTGCCTCTTAATCCTCTACTCACCTTCAAGGGAAGTGTTATAAAGAATAGATGTGTCAAAATACAGGCTACATGTTTTTGAGGAGATTTCTTAGAATATATCCAACCTCGCCAGATCTAACTTCAGGTCTCAGACTCGCTGCAATCTCGTAGGCCAAAATTCGCAATACATCGCCAATTAGTCTCTGCGTGCGCGTGTCACAGCTGCGGCACTATTGACGAAAGGTCCGACTCCGGGTTTTCGCAAAACTGTTGAACAGTGGAGAGCACATTCTTTGCGAGTGCCGAAGCAAGCCCAGACAAGTCTTCCCTCGAGTGGCTGTCTGCAGAAGTAAGGACCTCGATTGTCAACTTTCCTCCAAGCGTAACAGAACGGATGACCACTTGGTTTGGTAAGTCGATATTTTCAGATCCCGACGACTCTGACCACGTTACGCCCTTCAGTGGTACAAGCCCAGTACCCCCATACATGTGTGTATTATTAACAATGTAATTGAACCTTGTGTTGATCTGCCCGGGCGTACTTGGCCTTCCAATATCCGTTCGTTCTGAATAGCAATATTGTAACATGTTTGCATACTGCTTCTGTGCGTGGATGCAGAGATCCTTCACAAGATGGTGCTGGCTCAGACGAACTCGAAATGGGAGGGTATTGAGGCACGGGCCAAGGATGGTCTCAATGCCCTGAAGTGGGATACTTCGTGTATTCACAATCACTCCGAATAAAACGTCGGTACTGTTAACTAGCTTTCCCAGGACGAGAGAAACAGCCGCATTGACCAGAATGGGAAATGTCATATCCAACGGTGGATGTGGGAGGTCGATTGAGGCGCTTTCGCGAATGGGTATAGGATTGTCACAGATCCCGTTGAGTGAAAATGGAAATCTTGTCACTTCAGAGCCCTGTAAATGTTCTCTCCAGAACTGGTTCGCCGCTTCAGAATCGGCTTGATAGCAGTAGTAGACATAGTCTGAAAACGAAGTAGCAGTTGATGATGACAACTTGTCACCGTTGTAGGCCACAGCTAAGTCTTGGAGGACGAGCCCTAGGGAGTATCGGTCAAATTGAGCATGGTGCATCCGAATAACAAGTATGTGTTCTCCACAAGTTCGTGAGACAAGGATAACATTGAGCAGAGGAATGGTAGAAAACAGGGACTGCCCCATATCCTGATCAGACAAATCTTTGAGGATTGAATCCAGAGGCTTGTCTGTACGGATGTGATCGAAACCAGCATAACTTCTCTTGAGTATAACCTGTAAGATGCTACCATGGTATTCGCAAAACATGGTACGCAATGCCGCATACCTCTCAATGAGGCTTTGTACTGCATAGTGGAGACGAGCCGAGTCTATCTGCCCATCAATGGAAAAAGAGAAATAAGAGAATTTCCACTGGGTAAGGAACCATATTTGACAATTAGTTGCCGGAAGAATATCGGCAATATTGTCGGATTCAATAAGCGAAGGGGACGAAGCGCAGGAATTAAGACGTGCATCTGTTGGGTGATTCATCGCCACAGACTCCTGTTTTGGTATGCAAGGACGAGAATCATCCGTCCTCACTGATCGAGACTGTATGTGGTCCACGAGCGGATCAAGCATCTTGTATGGCAGGGAAAGTAGTGGGAAATCGGACAACGTATACTTTCGGCCTAGATTTACCAACCTGCCAGTCGCCTCTTTGAGTGACTTTTCACAATTCGTCATCCACCGGTGGATGGCGTCTTGATATTTCATATGTCGATTATGGTGAAATGAAAATTCAAGGCAGCCCTGATTGACCGCAGCAGTCACATCAATTAAAGCAAGCCGTGGCACATCCCCTGCTGTATCGGCAACATGATCGTCCAAGGTAATAGGGGGACGGAGGAGAGCTCCCTTTCGCTCAAACTGCTGATACAGGCCCAGGTAGTTGAATGCAATCTCTACCGGCTCATGCATGTTAAATGTCCGTTGGCCGTCCGGGTTCAGGAAGCGGGATGCGAAGTAGGCCCAGCCGTTGCTCGGGGCCCGTCGCCGCGCGTCCTTGGACCGCCGGACGACATCGACAATGCTGTCATTATCGCCGTCCATCGCGATGCACAACGGCCACATCGTGGTAAACCATCCTACCGTCCGAGACAGATCGATGCTGGGGTCCCACGGCTCCCGTCCATGGCCCTCACAGTAGATAGCGGGAGGTGGACGGTCGGGGAAGGTCCGGACAAAGGCATGCCAGAGTGCAGCCTGGAAGATCTCCACTGGTTGGGTCTGGAGAGCGTCGTTGGCCTTGCCGAACAGGATCGCCGTGACCTCTTCACTGACGGTGAAGCTGCCGTGGGTGGCATTATCCCACGTGTTCAGGTGATTCAGGTGATCGACCGACCCCCAGTAGTCAGCTGCGGCATGCGGTAGCGTGAAGGGGAGGGCTCTCGCAGGGTCCAGATAGTTGCGGGCGTAGTCCGCCTGCAGCTCACACCACGCTTGAAACGGGAGGGTCTGGGGCCCCGAAATGTGGCCGCTCTGGAGAAGGTCTTCCAGGTCCCCGAGTATGATCCGCCACGACACGAGGTCGATGACGAGATGGTGCGCCGTCATGAAGACATACTGCACCTGGCCTGGACTGACGTCGATGAGATCGACACTGAGCAGCGGGCCATGCCGAAAGTCGAGGCACCGCTGGCTGGTGCGCATGATATCCCTCGCCTCGTCGAGCGAAGGAACCACGGAATGGTTGTACCGGTAGCTGGACTCGACATCGGTGCAAACCATCTGTCTCCAAGCACCATCGGTGCGTTGGCTGAAGCGAGCGCGTAGCATGGAATGCCGCTCGACGATGGCAGGGACGGCGCGAGCCAGGTCCTGGGAGGCGACCGGCGCGGCCAGCGGGATCAGGAAGCTCTGGTAGAAGTTGTTGGCTCCACTGGGCGCGAGTTCGAAGAACATGCGTTGGATCGGAGATAGGTCGAAGAGAACATCCACTGATTCCTGGACGTCGCGCGCGACCATCTGGCGATCCATCCCGACGAAGGGGGCAAGCGCAGCAATCGACTTGAAATGGAAGATATCGGACACACTCAAGGTAAAGCCATCCGTTCTGGCGAGGGACGAGAGCTGCATGGCGGTGATGGAGTCGCCTCCCAGGCGGAAGAAGCTGTCGTCGGCCCCGATAGTGTCGGGCGGGAGATTGAGGACACGCGCCCACAGCTGCTGCAGCGTCCGCTCGGCCGCCGTCGCGGGAGCACGCTTGGCCCCCGCCGCGACGCTATACGATTCGATCTCTGCCCGCGACAGCGCCGCCGCGCGCTCGCGGAGCCGCCGCCGGTCGGTCTTCCCCGTGGCCGTCAGCGGGATTCCCGCTACGGGGAGGAACGCCGCCGGCACCATGTACGCTGGCACCGCGTCCTGCAGTGCCGCCTCGGCCCTGGGGACGGCCGCGCGGAAGCCGTCGGTGGGCGGGACCAAGATGTCCTCCATCCTGTCCCTGTCCTCATCATCGTTGCCATCCACCCACACAAACGCCACCAGCATCGGTACGCGCCCTTCGTCCGCCGGGATGACCACTTCCGCCACCACGTCGCGCGCCCCCGGGAAGCATTCCCGCGTGTGATGCTCGACCTCGCCCAGCTCGATGCGCTGCCCACGCAGCTTCACCTGCGTGTCCTTGCGCCCGACGAACCGCAGCGACCCATCCGCCGCATACTGCACCAGGTCGCCCGTCTTGTACAGGCGATCCCCGCCCGGGTTGCCGGGGTGGACCGCCCGGAACTCACGCAGCCACGCCGGCGGGTCGATGAAGGCCGCCGCCGTCCTCTCCGGGTCGTTGAGGTAGCCGCGGCCCACGATCGGGCCCTCGATCAGGAGCTCCCCAACCGGCCCAATCGGCAGTAGTCGCTCGTGGTCTCCTGCGTCGACTACCCAGCAGACGCATCCTACTCCCTGTCCGACGTTATTCGGGTCACCGCCTGGTAGAACGGTCTGCTGGATATTGCTCACGACAGAGCATTCCGCGGGACCGTAAACGTTTACCAAACGTACATAGGAACTCCACACGTCCGCGGTCGAGGACGTCATTTGTTCTCCTGCGTATCCAAGCGTCTCCAAATGTAAGGAGCTTGGTGGACTCAGTGTGGCAATCACACTGGGGGTAAGTATGGACCAAGTAGCACAGTATTTCTGAATATCCTTTGTTAGGTCACTGCTTCGGGGTGTGGCAGAAGAGACACAGATACAACCACCAGAGATCAGCGAGGCCAGCATCTCATTGAGGCTCGAGTCAAACGCATATGATGTGAACTGGAACAGCCGGGATTTGCGTCCGAGCTGCATTGAGTGAATATAATGGAACACACTGGAGCAATACGATGCATGCGTGCACACAACGCCCTTTGGCGTGCCGGTAGAGCCGGAGGTGAACACAGCGTAGAGTGCGTGGCTCGGATTGATGAAAGACCCGGCCCACAGGGAACCGTCCTGGCGTCGCCACGCTCCCTCGTTGGTGTGGATAACTACCACATGCCCTGCCAGGCTGGACCCCATCTCCGCATGCTGGCTTGACGCAAGGACCACGACCGCCGACACGGCCCGACAAATCGCCTCCAGCCGGCCCCGCGGGTGCGACGGGTCCAGCAGCACAAACGCCCCGCCCGCCTTCATCACCCCTAGCATCGCCACTGTCGTCCACCGCGACTTTTCGAACACCAGCGGCACAAACACCTCGGGGCCAACCCCTAGTCTGGCCAGGTGTGCCGCCAGTGACGACGAGAGCTGGTCCAGCTCGCCGTACGTAAACTCGCCGTCCCACGCGCAGACCGCCGGGGCGTGTGGCTGGGCCCGGCACCGCTCCGTGATCAGCTCGTGCACGCACCGCTCCACCGGCGCTGGCACTACTCCGTTCCACTGCTCAAGTTGTCGTCTGTCCATCTCGCTGAGTAACGGCGTAACTGCCGGCATCCCGCTCTGCTGGATGATGATAGCTATAGCTTTGTTTAGATTGTGCCCCATTCTGATCGCTTGACTTTCGGATAAGGTGGACGGCGAATACAGAAGTGATGCTGTAAATCTGCCATTTTTCAATCTGCATTCAACAGTGATGTCGTACTATTTGCCATTCATTGTTAGCGCTTTCCTATTGATCTTCTTGGGCATGGGATTAGAAGGCCTAGGTGATACCGACCTCATCCGGTAAGACCCTTTCCAGTTCTTGGAAGCTAATATACTCGTGCTGTTTGCTCTCTTGTAGCTCTGGTGGGAACGTTATGCCAGTGTTGAACATCCTCTGGCTCCCATCAACACCAGAATGGAATAACTCTGCCAGGGAGAAATGCGACGATGAGAAGCCCTGCGTGAAGTCCCTTTGGGCCTTGTGTACCGTCTCTAGCAGCGTAGCCGACCGATCAAAGTCAATCCGGCAGACTAATATGTTGATGTATGGTCCGATGGCAGCTTCAATCCCGGCTACCGGAGCGTCTCGTCCAGAGGTCACGTAGCCGAACAAGACGGAATCGAGACCGGTAAATGCTCGCAGGACCAGACCCCAGGCAACCTGGACCACGTTTGAGATGGTAAGGCCCGTTCCTCTGCAAAATGCCTCCAGTTCGGCTTCATATCCAAACGGGACGATGACTGACCGCTGTTCGGCGGCCAGGCCGCCGGGGTGTGGTCCATCATTGAGGCGTGGGAAGTAGCACGGACTGCAATCCTTCAGATAATCTCTCCAATATTCCAAAGCTGCATCACTGCGAGAGCGCTCAACATATGCGACGTAGTCACTATAAGGCGCTCCGCTGGTGGAGGGCAATTTGCCATCATAGGCCAGTGCCAAGTCCCGTTTCAAAACTTCTATCGATGTTGCGTCCATCAGCACGTGGCTAATTTCTACAGCAACCAGCAGTTTTCCGTGCCCTGTCTGACAAACAGTGAACCGGGGTAGCGACTGTCGGCCGTGTCCGCCAATCTGCCGGTTGACGTGCAGAGAAGAGCGAGCGTCGCCTTCATCGGCGCATCGAAGGACCGCTGTCCGCGCAGCGTCGGCCATCAGGATGACCTGGATATACGGGGAGGCGCCGACCCCTTCCACGAATATGGTCCGCAGGATGGAATGATGGCGCGTTAGCTGCCGCCAGGCAGACAGGAGTCGATCCGTGTCGACTGTTACACGACCGCCAGGGGAGATGACTTCCCAGAGGAAAAGCCCCTGATAGTGCTCCGGCTGTCGTGCCTGGCTGATCAACATCCCTTGCTGGATTGGGGAGCACGGGTAGGCTGCTTCTATGTCACTCAGACAAATGTCAATTGCCGGCAGGCGGCAATGTAGGAAATCCTGAAGATCCTCTCTGGTCAAGGCCAATAAGGGGAAATCGTAGGGCGTGAAGATAGGGATCTTTTCTTCCAATACTTTCACGGCCTCGCTAATAGAGTGCCTACACTCTTGAACCCAGCGATCTAGGTCTGTCCTGGAGATTGTGCCTTGAGTCCCACTGAAGACCATTTTTGGAACGTTGTCTGTCCCCGATACCGTTACAATCACTCCCTCAGCGAGCTGCTCATTGGGTAGGCAAGCTATATGCTCCACGACGACCTGCTCGAAGATTGCACCGCTCCACTGTTCGTGGGAAGGCAGAAGGAATTTGAAAAGTATGCTAGGTAGAGGCGCACCTATCGAATTCATTTGCAGTCGTTGCCGACCAGGGCTGGGGGTTAGATGCGTCGTTTTCCCGTTGCGAGCCTGCTGGTAGCTCTCTTTTGTTTGGCGAAGAATCTCCCCAAAGCTTGACTGCCCATTCGACGGCACACACAGGGTCGAATACGTAGTGAACTGGCCGACGGTCTGGAAGAAGTCGTTGTGACTTGATGTCAGACCTCGTCCGTCTTCCTCGACGGTCAATAGCGGCAGTTCCCGGTCCTTGAAAGCCCGGCCGAAAGCGTGGAGGGCCACGGCCTGTAGGACTACACTGGATGATAACCGGAGAGCCTTAGTGGCGTCGCCGAGCAGGCACGGTGGAACGAGTACACTCATACGTGTAATGCTGTGACCGTGGCCTGGTGGGACATCGTCAGTCCGTGGAGAGGGTTGCTGGCTAGATATGACCGTGGGCCTGATAGGATCGGCAGCGGCAGCGGCAATTTTGTGTTGTCCATGTCTCGCCCCCATATCCGAGCAGAACCATTCCCGAAAGTCAAGGGGCTGGGGCTTGGGCTTGTACATCGAAGCATTGTCCAGGAAATCTTCAATGTCCTTGGAAATGATTTTCAAAGAAGTGTGGTCGACTACCAAAACGTGCGCGGCGAGCGACATATATTGACTTTCTCCCAAGTTCAGTAGTAACGCTCCGAATACAGGCCCTTTTTCGATGTCGAAAATCTTCCCCCTTGATTTGATGATCTCCGGCGCCTCCTCCATCGTAGACACGGTACAGCTGGCAAACTCAAAACTGCCCTGGGGCTCACAGGCGATGGTTGGAACGCACTGAACCCAAGCGCCGTTCCGGTCACGCGTAAATCTCGCGCGCAGCATTGGATGCCGGCGGACGACCTGCTGTATAGCATTTTCTAGATGAGTGGGATCAACGCGCCTTTTCAGCCGGAGAAAGATACAGGCTGTTGGTGAATGCCAACTCTGCTCCTGCTCTCCAGCCAAAATCATGCTTTGCTGGACAGCGGACAAACTAAATTTAGTTACCGAGTCCTCGTCACGCCGCGCTACAGTACCGCAATGCTTGCCCGCAAGCAATGCAAGTCTGCTTACGGTTTGTTCGCGGAAAACATCCTGCACCGTTATGGAGATGCCTTCTGCCCGGCATCGTGTGACTAGCTTCATTGCCTTCAGGGAATCCCCACCAAGACGGAAGAAACTCTCGTTCACGCCGAAGCTTTGAGAGGGGAGCTTAAGGACATCTGAGAGCAGTCGATGGAGACATTGTTCCGCGCGTGAATCTGGGGCCACTGGTTCTGATCTGGTGTACGTATACGACGCGAGAGTCTCATATGTCAATGAACAAGCGATTTCCCTCAGTCTGCGCCGGTCTATTTTCCCAGTAATCGTCAGAGGGACGTATTGCAGGGGAACATAGAGATGTGGAATCATGTAGGCTGGCAAGTAGTCTCGTATTATCGAGTCGGTCTCTATGGACTGCGACTGGAAATCGGGATCGGACGCGTTAAAAAGAGCGGCAGAGCCGGACGGGCCGTTCTCTTTCGGGGGCGCTCGGCCATTCTTGGAGTATATGAATGCCACCAAGATCGGTGACGGGGTATCGCTGATCGGGGTTACCACATCAACAATCACCTTGGTGGCCCCAGCAAAGTGCCGACACACCAGGTGTTCTACTTCCCCCAGCTCGATCCGTTGCCCACGGATCTTGGCTTGCAGGCTCTTTCGTCCGATGTAAATGAGGCTGCCGTCAAGACTATAGCGGACGAGATCGCCGGTCTTGTAGAGCCTAGCCTGCCGGTCTGATCGGAAGAGGCGCAGCCATGGGGGATTCTCGATGAACATCATGGCGGTCCGTTCGGCGTCGTTGAGGTATCCTCGTGCCAGGCAAGGCCCTTCGATTAACAGCTCGGCCACGGCCCCGATTGGAGCGAGCACATGGTGGTTATGGGGATTGACCAGCCATAGATTCGCGCCAGGCGACTTGCCGATGTTCTTCGAATCTGCTGCCGTCAGATCCATCTCATGCTGAACAGTACATATTCCTGCCCATTCCGTCAGCCCGTACGCCGGCACTAAGCGAACTCTCCGCGCCCAAGATCGGGCCAGGTCATTCCTCAACGGCTCCCCTGCGACGACTAATGTCTTGAGACCGGCTAAGTTGTCCGGATCAACGGAGCCCATCAACGAAGGCGTTAGCAAGGCCCAGTCAACGTCCATCCGATGCACTGCCCCCGGGAGGTCATTCAATCGCTCGTGGTCCGAAGGAATACAGATGGTGCCTCCAGCTGTCAAAGTACAGAATATCTCGATAAGGGAGACGCCAAAACTGAACGACGCAAATTGCAAGGCTCGCGTGTTGGCTTTGATTTGCAACGCCTCCGCATGATTTACAACAGCTGCCAATGCTCTGTGGTCGACGACGCATCCTTTCGGGCTTCCGGTGCTGCCAGAAGTGAAAAGCACGTATGCCACGTTGTGGGCTTCTGCCCGCGGCAACGTCATCTGGTTAGCCGTTGGCAGCCGCGCAGCCGTCGCCTCTGACACAGCAATCACTTCGTCTGTGGCTCCCGCCAGCAGTGCGGCGTGTCGATCTGACGAGAGGATGACTTTTGCATTTACCTGCGCGACGATTTGCTTCAGACGCTCCAGTGGGTGAGAAGGGTCGATTGGAACGAAAGCTGCGCCGACCTTGAGTACTGCCAGCGTCGCCACGATCGCCCACATCGATTTCTCAAAGCACACAGGCACCATAACCTCTGGCCCTACCCGCCTTTCGTTTAGGTATAAAGCCAGCCTTGTGGAAAGCTCCTCGAGTTCTCCGTATGTCAGAGCACCATCCCATGAACACACAGCCGGTGCGCCTGGTTGGCAGCAGGATTTTCCCTGAATTATCTCAGCGATGGAGGAGCAGCAAGCGCCATCCGTCCGCTTGTTAACCCACCCAGCAATACATTCTTCACTCTGCTGATCGAGCAAGTCTATATCCCTTAGCTTCTGGTTTGGGTCTTTGAAGAGGGCTACAGCTGCGCGAGACAGGACCCCTCCTAAGATCGCAGCCTGTTGGTCGGAGACGACTGCGCTATTATATTGCAGCGATAACTCGACCGACCTGTTGGATACTTTTGCGATAAGCAACAGGTCGTAACCCTGCCGTCACGTCTAATCAGCGCTCTGACAGAGATGGACAATCAAGATTCTGACTGACCTCGTTGTCCGTAGCATCAAGTTGTCCCTTTGGACTCTCCGAGCTAAATGAGCTCTCCTCGTCCCCGGCCATGAAGGAAACGCCAGTATTGAAGTGAAAATTACCACTTTCGCCCTGCCTCATAGACAGCTGGCGGTTGCAGGTTCGAAGCAATTGCTCAATTGGACCTTCCGGGTCGATGACTACTGCAAAGGCCTCCATATCGCCAGAGATACCCCCAGATATTCCTTTGGGTGCATTCACCCCAAAGTACAGCATCTCCGAGCTGACAAACTGATAAAGGGTAATCGACCATGCAGCAATAAGCAGAGGTGCCAGATAAGAGCTGTCCCTTTTGTAGAGAGTACCGAGGTCGGCTAAGTGCTCCGAAGGGACTCGCCAAACCAGTCTTTGCACCTCATCTGGTGTGTGATCGTTAATTGTTGGAAAGATACACGAGTTAGCTCCATTCTTTAGGGACCTCGCTTGTGGATTCCTTGAATTTGGCTTTGGGGCGAAATCGCGAGTCATGGTGGTGATTTCTAAACTGTATGGCTTCTGGGATTATCTCGTCTTTCTTCCTTAGGGGGAAAAAAATAATTTGCAAATGTGCGGTTGAGGTAGACGACGAAGATAGCTACGGTTACTTAAATGTCTTCCCCCAGCACACCGCTGATCCTCATACGTTACATATTTGTACCAGAGTCTCTCGCCGGACCAGACAAGACAGGCTGGATTCATGCACCTGTACGACTATGCAAGGCCACAGAGTGCATAAGGCAGGGAGGCAGACTACGAAATTTTTTTTAAAGGCAAGGAGCGAGTGAATCAAGCAATTATTCACTTATTCGTGATCAAGGAAGGTTGGCGAGAGCCAGCCTCTCCCGGGATGAGTAGGCTGAGAAGGTCGAACCCAGTTGTAGGCAGTCAGGGGGGAGTCTCTCGGGTTGACATGGCGACCCTCTCTTAAGCTCGCAAGTTTGAAACAATCCTCTATGGACTATAGGACACGCTATTATTGACCCTTCAGCTCCAAGACGTCATCCTCATCTACGTCTGTATGTGATCTTCAAGGTGCGATGGTAGTAGTGATGGGGTGTTTGAAGACTTGGGTATCTATGGTGTAGTCTCCAACTCCATTCCTCATACTCTCCCTTCACCAACTGGATATGGTGTTCGGTCTTCCTAGCGTGATGAATGCTGCTGTTAAAAAATTGAATTTCGGCTGGCACGGATATACAATTTTCTGGTCTTGGACGTGAGAGACAGCGTCACTATTCTTGTTCGGAAAGGTAACCAGCAGATTGAACTGGGGCACATGGCAGAACCCGAACCCGCCGATATGAGCTTGCAGTATGAAAATTTCATGAGGCCTATCTGTAGTATTGGAATGGCCTTTGGCTTTCTATTCCTCGCACTACTGCCGAGGGATGCATATTTCCATCCTCCGTTTGAGCAAGTGCACCTAGCTGTAGTGGCTTCCACCAGAATGGTCTTCTATTCCTCGATAACACACCGATTCCGTGGATCTGCTTGGGTTGCGACATGTTCTGACATGTTATCGCTAGACTGACGGTCAACGAACATTGAGATTCCAGGACAGATACGGAAAACGAACTCGTTAATCTCCCGATTGTCAATTTGTGGTCTCCATTTTCCTCCTTGTAAAGCGCAGAGTACGTTTTACTGGAGAGGCCTATCAGCTGTGGCGAGCCCAAGCACTTGCTTCCTGAACCTTACTTGCCATAGGCTTGCGGATGCATTCGTACAGCTGCAAACCAGCGGTAATGTCATTGGTAAGGGTATAGTCCCCGAGAAAGAATGACCCCGAGTGCGCCTGCAGTCTCAATAGCCTGGCATGACCCCTGACTCTCATTTTGGAGCATTGGACGACCGGCATCCCCCATAATGGACGTCTAGCGTGTCCGCTTTGCTTCACATACCATCACTGAGAGGTGGATGAAGCATGGCTTGTCTTCACTCTGTCGAAGAATTAGAAGCTAATACTCCATAACTAGGATTGGGGATTGCTCACTAGCTGCGGCGCCGTTCGGAATGCGCTTTGCTTCCTTTTTGCCTTAGCTCTCTCTTTTCCTCCATTATTATCAGAGGGGGCTCGCATATTCCGTCAAGGCACTATGCATATGAGCGGATGCAATATCCTAAATACAACGTTCCTCCATATTCTGGTCTTGAACCCTCTCTGTGAGCGGGTCGAATACAGCATACCCCTTGCATTTGTCTTGCATGTCACCCACTACCGGTTCGGTGGAATAACTGGGCATTGGCTCCATACTATATAGGAATTCAGATTCAAGGTCCTTGAAGGTTTGAGATAGGCACTCACCTTCAATTGTCTAAGACGCGGTGTGCCAAAGTACGAACAAAGTGTCACGTATATGGACAGAGGTGGCTACCAGCCAATGCGCGCGAAACTCCTCTCCTTACTTGTACGACCTTCTTTCAACACTCGTAGAAGCAAAGCGACCCTTGCTTGAGCTTTGTAATACTCCCAGTTTAGGTTCATCAAGGGAATCCACCGAAATAGGCTGAAGTGTATTATAGGCCTCAACATGTCAATAGTATAGCCAGAACTCATTCTCTAATTCAAACTGCGCTAATTATCTGCGTCACTAACGGTCTTGTAAAAATTCGGTGACGGCCAATGTGATTCTGAGGAGCATCGTAAATAGCGGTGTGTTCAGGTATATGAGGATTTTCCTGTTTTCCCCAGCTCATACATAAGCCACCCAACTTCGCCTATATCTCTCTCGCTTTTTCCTGATCGAGATTCCATTTAATTAAGAGATTGGGGGTGAGTAGCGACCAACTTTGTTTCGCGGTTAGTCATCTGGGCATGAAGAGGATTAGCCCAATGACTGCCCATGGATCAGAAGCTGAGTCGCTTGGATTGCAAATTTTCGAGCTCGTCCGCCAATATGAAGATAGCTCAAACAAAGAGATTTTCATTGGAACACGTCCTATCTACTGCGGCAACTTGTAGGGAGTTAGAGGCGATCCCCAGCTCCACCCAGAATCCCCAGCTGTGTTAGCAAAGCACACAGATACCATGGGAGGATAGACATGGTAGCACTCAACTTGTAGCACTCATTCCGTCTCTGTAATGATTGATATGATATAGGAACGTACTCCCCCCCTTCACTGTCAGTCTTTCAGTTCCGGGACCGAAAGAGAGAGGGTGGCTTGAATATTATAAGCTACACGAGGTTAGTTTCAGAAACAGCAAATTTAGCTTCATTCTGCACCAGTCCCACCCCATATCAACCAGAGAGACAAGCTGACTCTCGACCTATTAGGGCTGGGCCCTCACTGGAGCTGGTTTTATAGCAAATATCAGAAATTTCCAAGTTTAGGGCATCGGGTGGATAGCTTGCAGGACGCAAGGTCTCAATACCGCTCTAAATCCAGTTCCCAATGCAACTTTCTGTCTTTGCATCCTTATCTGATAAATGTCGGTGTGTATTCTGATGAGTCCTACTATACAAAATGCAGCCAGGCGGCTACGTAGAGGATGCAGCGAGTGACGAAGAAGTCGAGGACATGGCTGCCAGATCATCAGGTCTATTAACATCACACAGCCAGCCTTCTGAGGGCGCATAGGCGTCTGCAGGTGGGGTGAACTCGCATCCCAATGTGACATGTCTTCCAAAATATGCACTGATGCTGTTCCCCTCGTTGGTCTTGCCCTGGTACCTGCTCTCCGCCGGTGAACATGCAGCAGCCTAGCTATCTGAATCTTCTATCTATAACAGCTAAAATCAGGTCAGTTCAACCTGGAGGGGAGAACTGACGACCACAATCAGCACACACTGTCGAGTTCCAAAGATTGACTTGATTCGTTGGCTGAATATAATCATTCCTTCTTCAGATATCGAGCACATAGATTAGTTGGCTTACAGACTACATACAATGTTCTGTACCATTTCTGTCTTACTATATGCTGTCTTCCTGGGAAGTATATTAAACTATTCACATAGAGCATTCGGCGTCGAACACTGCTACCGAGTGATCCATGCAGTCAAATTCACACTAGCCCATATCATAGAAGGGTCAAGGCTGAATCAAAGGTGCCCTGATGAAGTAGCGGTGAGAACATCTTGAACCATCCCCGAGTACTGAAATAATGGACTAGGTCCAGCTTCAAGCATGTGGTTTATACGGCTTCACATGGCAATAAAAAAATCCAACTCTGCATATAAATATTAGAGGGTTATTGTAGTCTCAGATTTGTCTATAACCTACGGACTGCGCAACAGTATTATCATCATGGCTAATGAAACTCCACGACGCTTCTGGCTCATCACCTATCCGCGTACAGCATCGAACCTGCTCAACCGGATACTCGCTCTGGATGAACAACCAAACGTACTACCATGCCACGATGGAGGGTACCTTTTTAAGGTACCATACAGACTTATGAATGACCTCAAACTTGGCTGGCTCCCACAAACGGAATGGCCGCAGGAGGCGAGCGACCAGCTAAGGAAGAGCTACCAAGAGCATTTCAACGACCTCGTCCAGTACCTTAATCGGGGCACAGCGCAAGGCAAAATTACCTTCTTCAAGGAACATCTCCACTTTATACTCGACCTGACAGTTCGGTCTCGTTTTCTCTTTGGCGTCGACAGTGTAACCGAGCAAGACTGGAAAATGGCATGGCCCTCATCGCACAGCATTCATGAGTCCCACAGTACAATGGATTTGGGACTAAATGACACGTTGCTCCCGGACGATATCTTGGAAACACTTTCGCCAGTCTTTCTCATTAGGCACCCCGCCCTAGCCTTTCCGTCTTTCCTCCGGGCGTACAGGGACTTGCATGGAGTCGAAGCGTCTAGGTCCAAAGATGGGGAGCTTGACTTCAATATGATCATGAACCTGCGATGGACGCGAAGGCTGTACGAGAGGTATGTCTTGACCCGGGAAGGGTGCAGCTACTATGTGGACGACGCCAGCATGGACGGTCCGATCATTTTGGATGCAGACGATGCCATCACGAATCCAGAAGTCCTTGTCCGGTTTTGCAAGTTCGTCGGTCTGGATGCCTCCAGATTACGATTTACGTGGGAGTCTATCAAGCCCGAGGTGGCCTTCGCTACAGACGAGCAGAGAATGAAACAGCGCATGTGGTCGACCCTGCTCACCTCAGAGGGGATTTTGAGCGGCAAGGCGTCCCATGGTTTGGATATCGAGCGCGAAACTGCCCGGTGGAAAGACGAGTTCGGTGAGAGTGACGCATCCAAGTTGGAGAACCGGGTGCGAGCAGCTATGGAGGATTACGAATATTTGAAAGCAAGACGGCTGCAAATTATTTAGTCAAATAGTGGGCTTGTGCATGTACGGAATACATACATGAAGTGCAAGCGTCACAGCTGCTTCAACACAAGAGCCTCGCCACTTGTTGGTAGCACCATAACTACCCCCGGAATGGAGCTATTGCAAGTGTGGGATGTGATATTAGACTGCTCTCTGGTTAGAAGTTGGACGGTAGAATAATGTGACATAATACATGTCTGCAAGAGTCCATTAAAAATAAATATATTGCTCGCCTGCTGTATCAGTGATGGTTCTATTACAGAAGAATTGTAAGGTGATGCCATGCATCATCAACTTCCCAATGACCCTTTTAGCCATGATCTTTATTTGTTTTGGAATGTTCTACAATGTTCATGAAGAACTACTACAATGACGACTGGAAGTTAGTGTAAGCCGAATGATAGACCAGTATCAGCCATGCGATCTTGGTACATTGCATCAGAGACCTCCGTCTGTTTGGCAGCGAATTAATTGCTCCCTCCAAGAGCCAACTTTGCCCTTGCGGAAATGACCAGAGTGGCCCTGCTGGTTGATCAAACTGCTGAAATTATCGGCCTTCACCTTAGGAAAGCTCACGGCATCCTTGATCACATCGACATCTGCAAACGAAACATGGCCAGAACCAAATTTGGGAACCTCAGGATCATTCCGCCAGAGTGAAGGATGGTACGGGTGTATGTCGAACCTTCCTCCACGACTGCCACAGAGTACAAAGACTGTGAGGTCCACGGCTTGCTTACGGACGCTATTCGGACCAAAAAGCCCAAGCCACATATGGGTTGTGTAGAAGGAGAGTCAATGACGATGACCCCGTATGGGATGCTGCTCTCCAAGCTCCCAGGGACCATAGTAAACGATTGAAAGGCGGAGAATGAAGAGGACTGATGCTGTGTGTCGGCTTCCTAGACTACGAGCTTAGCTAAATGTATGCCACTATAATCAGAGCTTAAGGATAAGCAGTGAAAACTAAGAACCTTCAGCACGGCTTTTTCCGGATGTATCCCTTGGTGCAGATAATGAAAGTCATTTGCCATCGCAGAAAATGCATTATATACTACTCATTCGTAGTCTAACGTTATACCATGCTCAATAGCAAGGAGATTCAGAGATCCGGTCAACTAATCGAATCCCGTAGCAGGAATAACCCTCGAGATGCGAGACTCGACGGTAATCACACGAGTCTCCGGATCCACTAGCATTCGTCCATTGCCCACCAGGGTCATATTCTCCAGTTCCTTCAAGGATGGGTCACCGCTGAAGAAAGAGTGTGCTCCCGCTGCCGCATTACTCAGTACAAAAGAGACCCAATCACAACATGCAGAAGGCAAACTCACTGCTGAAGCCGAATGGGACGCTCTCCGAATCAGGCGTCTGGTTGAAGATCTTCATGACCGCCTCGTTGAGCGCAATGACTCCTGTGTATCCAAAACTAATCTCCTTGCCTTCGTCGGTTCTGGCAACATTGTCAGTTTCCATTATTGACCGGAGCACCAAACACATACGTGGCAATTGCCTTCATGTTGATACGGGCATGTTTCTGGTCTGGATCGAACTCGAGCCAGTCAGCACCGAATACGACCTTGCCTTTAAATTGGGGCTCAAATCCCTCGACGGTTTCAATGGTGCCGGTGGGAGTTTCCTTAATCTCTGTTAGCCACCCTTGCAGCACGACACACTCCACGCAGGGACTCTTACGAAATGTATCAAGGTCGAGCCACTCTGACGGGGTCCTGGACTCAGAATGATCAGCGGTCAGTGTAGGCGCTCCCTCATTCGAGGAGTTCTGCAACGTACCAACTGGGTGAGCGGCACCCGCATTGACCTTCCAGACAATGGCGGGTTGAAGGCTGGGAAAGTTGACAATCGGAGGACTCATCCTGGTCAGATATATTTGCTACACGATCGACTGACTTGTATCACCCTTGACCCTGTATCCGACGGCTGGAGGATGTCCTTTATATCACATCGACCGGGTATTTTCCTGGGAGCTGCTTCTGTGCATGTCAAAGAGCAAGCCAGATGTATCACTGTCGGGGAGACTGTGCCATGTTCGGCCCGAGCATGGACGACGACTGTACTTGTCGGCGTGAGGGCCGAGAATTGATGTCAATGATACTTGGACATCTGATTTGCACAGGGAAACCCTCGCCCACGTCCAAAAGAGCTAGCTTTCTGAAAGTTGTTTTAACCTTTTAACTTTGACGCCACCGTAACAGTGTTGATTGCGGCAGCTAACGGCCCGTAACCTCGGCAAATCCACCAGAAGGTCAATTTATGCCCCATTCGGCATATCTGCAGAATGGTTAGAGTCGATAAAAGCAAAATGGCACAATTCCTGCGGTCCAGCATCCCAGTAGGTGCTTCTTCAGGGCAGCCATTGGAATGTCGGCGCGTGATGATGTCGCTATACGGAAGCTTCTAGGTGAAGCGAAACGATTCCATCGGTTCTAAAGTAATGGCGTAGGTTTCTGCAACTAGCTCCTGAAGGATCTGAATCCTCAGGGGTCAGATACTATGGTGTCATGCACCCCTATTATTAGGCTATAATTATATGCCGAGTCCTGTCGGCAGCAGACTACATCCGTGCTCGCCTCGCGACAACACAATTGTTACTCCGTCGGTCTTCAACGACCAGACTAAGAGGCCTTATCAGGATCTGAATGGCGTATCCCTCTGATCCAGCAAGGAAACCTTTGATATCCTATAGGCATGGTTTGCTTTTGGACACAAAAGAGTGAGATTGCCAAGCGAAACTTGTTCTCGTGGTTATGTCATATTACTGCTTAGTGCTTACTCCCATTAATCTAGACCACCTCCCAGATGCAAAATACTTGGAAATAAGCAGGATCAATGCACGGGAAAAAAAGTAAAAATGCATAGCCGCGGCACCAGTGCTTTCTATTCACCCGGACATTTCCTAAAGTCTTGCCAAATCTGGTCGTGTTGTCTGGGTGGATTAGGACTCTTACGGCACAAGTATAGGCGGGCATAATTACATATTCCTGCCTCCAGTTATTATCTCTCCCTTATTGGCCTGCCCCGGTGGCTAACAGCCAGCGGATTTCGGGCCCTGCAGCGTATCTCGAACAAGGAGACTTGGTCAGATGCCCTGTTTACTCTCACACGGTTCCTCTCCCTACAACAACGACGGGACACTATCCTTTGGCCGACACAGGGATATGGATCCTTCAGCAGCGCGTCAATAGGAACTTGGGGTAAGTTGGAGCCGTTCCCACGCAATAAACCAATCGTCATGTTATGATACTTAGGCTTCCAATAGCTTCTGTATGCATCTATGCAGATGTAGGATAAAAATCCGAAATTGATGCATATATACTTATCGGTCTTATCTTTCTGCTGTAGCAATAGAGCAAAGTGCTAGGCCAGGGGCATCTGGTGCGAGGATTGCACTTGGATGGATGACCTCTCTACCAGATATTGCGCTGCGACACGCTTTTCGGCGGTGAAAAGTGAATCGAAATACTGTTTACTGCTGGCTGAGGAAAGCCAGAAACGACTCCACAGTGACCCCTGTAGGCGTGATCCATAACACCTAAGATAAGAAGCCCGGCTCGCGTGCTGAGGCTGCAAGTTAGCTGTAATGGATTTGTCGAGGAAATTGCTGAGGAGCAACTTCGACCAACAGCCGGGAACGTCTTTTTTTTCGTTGATTGGAGCATTTATTGTGCAGAATTGCAGATCGCTTCCATGCGTAATATACGTCATGTCAGCATGCTAGAAATGCTCTCCGGGTCTTGTTGATTGCACAGCACAATGATAAATGACCATGTCATTCCAGGACAGGGAAACTCCCTGTCTCTAGACAATTTTCCTTCCATTTCCTTGAGCCCCATCCCATCAGAACGGACCCTTTGTCTTGCCAGCACCATGACGGCTCCGTCCCGACACATGGCATGTCGAACTTGCCGGGAACGCAAAGTCCGCTGCGATGGTGGACAGCCATCGTGCGAGACATGTAAGCGGCATGGGGAGAAATGTGTTTATGTGCAGTCCTCTCGGCAAACGAAGAACGATCTCCTCGCCAAAATTGATAACTTGCAAGAGCGTCTAGGTGGGTACATGTGGTTATCTGGAGCGAGGTTTATATTTTCATTTCTTTCCCTCTGGTAGTTACAGTGCGAAAATTACTGCCTGCTAACTCTGAAACCCAAACTAGCCCGAGCAGAGGCAAAGCTGAACTGTTCATCCTCCGTATCTTGTCCTACCTCCCACCGCTATGGTGTACCCTTTGTTCCCACCCCTTCCTTGTCTTCTATCGAGACTTCCCCACCGCCTTCCTCGCACATGGACAAGCCCCGGCCGGCTCTATCAACACCGGAGACACCCCTGGGAGACGGCCCAGGGGTCGATGCAACAATTCCTAGTCCCGACGAATTGGCGGGGTTGCTGAGTCCCTTCACCAGTGTACTGGGCCCAGGCACGGCTGAGGAGACACCACTCTCGTTGCCCTGGTCCCTGGCTTTCCCCCCACTACTGGACGAGCAAGCCGTGCCTGAGCCCGTAAGGGTGTCCACCGATTCGGCACCACTAGAGGCCCGTCCGCCCAGTCCTTGTCTGCCCACCCTTCGCGTTATTCGGGCTCTGAATGGACAGCAGTTACAGCAGCAGCATCAGCCGGGGCCGCCGCAGCCCCTGGACGACGGATGCGCGATCCTCCGTGAACTTATCCGATATGTGTCGGCGACCTTCACCAATCAGGTCTACATTGCTGGGATGACCACCGCCGTGGCCGAGTACCTGGCTTGGGCCCGTCGGACCCCAGATATCAACTACTCTCAGATTCTGGAGATCCTCGAAGCCCGACTGCGCGAGACAGCCAATCTCGCTAATACAAAGCAATGGGCGGACTTTCAAAACCTCCAGGCCTCCTTGGGCAATCTCGATGCATATAAATGGAAGTTGGGGTTGCTAGAGCATGAGTTGCAGGCGGCAGAGGCTGACATCTCTACGTTTTTCACTACACATTATGATATTCGTTCGGCGCTGGACCTTCAACGGCGTTCATAAACTGGTTCCCTGAAATTTGTACCATGCAAAGATTTAGCTTCATCTTTGGTCTTTCTATTCAGTTATCTTTCTACTTGTTATTCTCTATTTAGCGTTCCAGGACCATATTGTTGCGACATAGACTATAGACCACAAAATGGTCGACGTTCTACTGTCATGTCCAAGCCTGTGCTATACTGTAGTCAATAATACCATATTAATGTCACTGCATTCAACCGTCAGGCAAGTTGACCGATTCGGGCCGAAGCGACCGAATTGTTTGGCCGCTCATGCACAATGCAGGCATTGCAGCTCGGCGTAATTGGCCTCCCTTTGTCTCCTCCAGACCGAGATGTCTCGATTGGCTCTATATCGATGATCGAACAGATATATCAAGATGTAGGCAGCCCATGAAACATGCGCTTGTCGTCCACCGGTCCAAACCGCCATAACACAGCCTACCATGATTCCAAACAAGGTGCAGAAGGTTGATGTCGCTATTATTGGCGCAGGTATGGCCCTCCCTAATCACGTGTCATCTGTGAAGCTATGAAGCTAAAATACATGGCAGGATGGTATGGCTTGGTGGCCGCCAGAACATACCTTCGCCTGCGACCTGCGGCCAACCTCATTATTATTGACAGTGACAGCACGGTGGGCGGGGTTTGGAGTCGTGATCGAGTGTATCCTAACCTTGTCGCCCAAGTTAGGCTCGGGGTGAGTGGCTCGGTTGTCTGCTTTCCTTGTATAAGGCCACAACTGATCTCGTTTGATAGCTGTTTAACTATACCGATACTGCCATGTCTCCCAACGGTGGCAACCCGAAAGATGAGCGAGTCACCGGAGACATGATCCATAACTATCTCCAGCAATACGCGGAGGACCATGATCTTCTGCGCCGGATTCGCTTCAACACCTTCGTTACCAACGCGTCCCGGGCAGACGATGGATGGCGTCTGACATTCAAAGACTCCACAGACGTGATCATAGCGGGGAAGCTACTCGTCTGCACGGGGGTGACCTCCATTCCTTACATTCCAGAATACACCGGCGCCGAGACCGCGACAGTTCCTATCATTCACTCGCGGGATCTGGGCATCTCGTACCCCATGCTGCAGAACCCGTCCGTAGAGCACGTCGCTGTGGTTGGCGCGGCCAAATCCGCCTATGATGCCGTCTACTTACTTCTATCAATGGGCAAGAGGGTGACCTGGATCATCCGGCGAGATGGTGCTGGTCCGCTGGCGATCCTGCCGTTCAAGATTCTGGGGCTGATGAACTCAATCGCTGTCGCATCTACCCGCCTCATGACGTACTTGACACCATCCATCCTAAACACCAAGGGGCCGTTATACTGGGCGTTTCAGCGGAACCCTGTGGGGCGTTGGTGCGTCGGCAGATTCTGGGATACACTCACCTACTTGAGTCACGCCCATGCGGGATACTCCAACGGCGATCACGTTGAGATGCTGAGACCGGAAATTGACCGACAAAGGTGACTTTTCCTACGCCATATACCATGATCGTAGGCTAACAACCTACTAATCTAGTGTATTTTGGGCCAATTCCGGCTTGGGAGTCGTCACCCTTCCCGATTTCTGGTCAACACTGCATAGTCCGAACCTTACCGTGCTCCGGGATGCTATTGACACCATCAAGGGGGATAATCTCTGCCTGCAGTCAGGGCAGACGCTACGGACGAACTGTTTGGTCCTCTGCACCGGCTGGGGAGATCACTTTGGCATGTTCGATGAGAAGACCAAGGCAGAACTGGGACTTCCCCTATCAACTCCCGATGGGCCGTCCTCTAACGACGGTGTCAACTGGAAGAAATACGACGCCGAGGCCGAGAGAGCTGTGGATCAGCAACTGCCGTTGCTTGCTGATCCACCCAATTTAAAGTACACCCACCGCATTGGGACCCATCGCTACTGGAGGTTGTATCGTCGCGCGATCCCCGTCGGACTTGCGCTGAAAGGGGACCGGTCCATCGCCATCCTAGGGCAGATCCACACCGTTCAGACACCCCTGGTTTCCGAGGTGCAGTCCTTTTGGAGTATCCTGTATCTTCTTGGGGAACTCGACCTGCCTAGTGTGGATGAGATGGCTAGGGAGGTCTCGTTGTGGAATGCGTGGACTCGGAAGAGGTATCTTACGCAGGGGCATAAGTTTCCCTACTCTCTGTATGAGTTTCTCCCGGTAGGTACTCCTTCGAAGTTTACCTAATGCTCGGTAGGAAGTATTAATGATGGTGTAGTACGTTGACACTCTCTTTCACGACCTGGGGTTGAACAGCCGTCGCAAGGCCAATAGAGTGGCTGAGCTTCTGGAGCCTTATAAGCCGGAGGACTTCAATGGGTTTATTGATGAATATCTGGCAAGACATGGTGGCATAAAATCCGGTCCTGCAAATGGCCGTAAAGCTTAGTCTGTAACAGCGGAAAGATAGGTTCTGCAGCCTGCTAAATTGACTATCATACTATATATATATATCTATTTTCTCTGCCTATAAAGATGAAGTTGTACTCAGCCACAGGCATAAGAACCTCAAAGCCTCGTACAAGCTTGTAGCTATCTGTTCACAATTATTCTGCATCGCTCATTGCTTCCATTGGGGACTAGCTATTTAATTGAGTAACTCTCATTCTCTATACCAAACCATGAGTCCATGATAGTCGCCTTCAATCCGATACGTATCTCACCATGTGCCACCACCTAAAAACACTGTAATCCAAGCCGTCACCGTCAACATAGTGAATGCAATCGTTTTCGAGGAATATTGATTTTTACTTCACACTAAGTCCCTCAAGGCTGAGCCTCATAGACTACTACCGCGCCTTAATGCCACGAGATTTCTTGGACGCAGCTTCATGTCAGATATTATTACATGCTGAAGCAAAATAACTGAGCTATACAACGGGCGATGGTGGTTGCAGAGAAACTATTTATAACCTCAAGTCGAGATCAAGAGACGTTCTTTTGCCATTGCCACCTGTAACGTCTCGGTGGGCTCGGCCCGAAGCTACAACGGCCGCTGCATGGATTTAACACTTGCAAACCGTGTTCTACTACTCAGATTGAATGCTGGGATCTCGCCTTTTGCTTCAGGTCAATGAATAACCAAAGGGAACGAGTAACCGTCGACATATGGGCTAATATCCATAATTCCATCACCACTGAATAAGACCGTGCTCGGGATTCTATCTCATTCGGACCGATTTCAGACAGTCTCCTTATTCTACTTCCAGACATATCATCGCTTTCATTGGTGACGATTAAGGGTTATACCGTCTCGGCCCGAAGTTGCCCCATCTTTGGCAAAGACCTCATCCATGTACTGCCTATGCCTAGATTGTCACTGGAAACGTGGCACAAAGTATACTCTGACGACAAATAAGCCCCCGTCTGTCCTGGGAGCTGTCCCATTTCAGGGTCAGCGGTCAGAAGACGAACACACGACTGCGAGATGATATCCAACTTCCGTGTCATCATTGTAGGCGGCGGCGTGGCCGGGCTTACAGCTTCCCATGCCCTCCAGAAGGCAGGAATCGATCATGTTGTGCTTGAAAGATCAAAAGAAGTGGCTCCCGCAGTTGGGGCCAGTATTGCCATCTACCCACATGGAGCACGCATTTTATCGCAGATTGGGTGCCTTGAGGCGGCGAAGGCGGCCTGTCGCCCCTGCGAGCGATTCATCACCAGGGGACCCGATGGAAAGGTCTGGATCAATAGTGACTTTTTCGGGAATGTTCAAGCCAAGTATGTTATGCCTCCTGTTTAAAGTCAGGGAGTATACCTCGACATAGTGATGCTGACACGCTTGAAAGTCATGGACAAGACATTCTCCTCCTCGAGCGGAGGGAATTCCTGCAAATTTTGTACGATTGCCTCCCCGACAAATCTTTCATTAAACTCGGATGCAGAGTCCGTGATGTGACGCAGGATTGCAACGGGGTCGAGGTGAGCCTCGACGACGGGACCGTCGAACGAGGCGACATGGTGCTGGGCTGCGATGGCGTGCACAGCCTGGTTAAACGGAGAATGTGGGACCTGGCCAACCAGAAAATCCCGCGGGTCATCACGGCGCAGGAGAAGACCTCGATGGTCACCAGGTGGAAATGTCTAGTGGGAATGGGGCCAGCAGCACCGGAACTGGGCGAAAGGGATATGACGGTGGTGCATGCCGACAGGTATTCGTTTCTGTTCCTCACGCAGCCGGACAAGCTGTTCTTCTTCGTGTTTTTCCGGCTAGAACACGAGTTCCGCTGGCCAGAACGGAGACGATATACCGATGCAGATGCCGAAGCATTGGCCGCCAGTGTTGCTAGCCATCCCATCTGCGAGACGCTCGTGTTTGGGGAGATTTGGCAGAAGCGGATCCGGGGCTCTCTGATCTCCCTCGAAGAGGGGATATTACAGCACTGGTCGCATGGACGGATCGTGTTGGCTGGCGATTCTGTCCACAAGGTCACGCCAAACATCGCGCTTGGGGGAAACTCCACAATGGAATCCGTGGTGGTGTTGTGCAACCACCTTGAGCGGACGTTGGCAGCTCACCACGGTGGGCGAGTCAGCCGGGCAACGCTGGGGAGGGTCTTTGGCCAGTATCAGCGAGACCGAGAGAAGCGTATGCACGAGATAATGGAGCTGTCTTCGCTGATCACCAGAGTCCAGGCATGGGATGGGATCCTGCCGAAGGCCCTGGCGTGTTGGGTGCTCCCCTTCCAAGCCGATCATAAACTGACAGATCAGCTGGGCGAACTGATCAGAAAGGCACCGAAGTTGGATTACCTCGAAGTAGATCGGGTATTTGGACGAGGTCGGCTGGCGTGGGAGGACGAGAAAGACAGTCGCTCCCTTGACAAAGTAAAGAAGATGGCGTTTGTCAGCAGGTTGACAGTGTATCTGGCAGGATGTTTGACGGCATTGTTCTTGGCTTATAGTCTGTCTATTTAGTTATATATTTGACCAAAGAGCAGAAGGCAAGGTACCCAATTCTGAGATAGCTTGAGCATATTGTAGTCGTAAAGCCCAAGCTGCAAAGCCTAGCCTTACGGTTATTATATTGTTCCACATAATTAAGGACAAATACCCACAGAACAGGTCGGACTAGAAGCAGGGCCTACGTCTCGACTCAATCAATTTCTTATTCAAGTTCGATTTCGTCTACATCACTAGTAGGAAAACTCCTGCCCAACCAGCTTCTCACTCAATCTCCACAGTCTTTCGGCTTCAAAACTACTGGTGGCCCACGGTTTGACCGTGTCCACCAGAGGATCGGCCACATGGCAGTCGAGCAGGTAGGCCCCGTTGTTGGCTGCCGAACCGTCAGTCGCTGTAACACAATGTGATCCTTACAGGAGACATACCCTTGAGACTTGGATCAAATGCGGCGTAGATATGGGTGGCGGCACCTCTCTCCAGTGGTTTGGCATCAAACTCTTTCCATCCTTCCCGGTTACCCAGAGATTTGTCCGCGTTGCCTAGCGAGAGTCAGTAAAGGCTAATATGTGGGAGAATGAGTGGAATCCCGTCTTACGTAGTTCCCCAAACTCAACATTCCAGTCCAAATGATTGCCCAGATTGGTCCAGATGACTCCTGGGTGGAGGCTGAATGCCTGGAGATTATATTTCATTCCAAGTTTCTGGGCCAGAGAAATAGCAAACAGCATATTAGCGGTCTTGCTCTGACCATAGGCGTACCACCGGTTGTACGTCTTCCCATCCTGTGTCGTCTTTGTTAGTGCTCCAGACATTCGCAGGTATATCTAGCAGTCATTGAACGACCTACATCAAAATTATAGTCGTCGAACCGGAACGGGTTCAACCGATGGCCATCGCTACTCACAACAACGATTCTTGGTTCCTTTGCGGCCACAATCTTCTTGATGATCAGATTGGTGAACAAGAACGGTCCCAGATGGTTCGTTGCCAGATGGGACTCGAATCCGTCAGGGGAGAGCTTGTAATCCACTGCCATGATTCCCGCGTTGTTGACAAGGACATCAATAACAGGGATATCATCCCAAGAGTTGTTGACCTGTGCGGCTGCATCCCGCACGCTTTCCAAGGAGCCCAAGTCAACTTGCAGTGTGCGGACCTTCACCTCAGGCTGGGCCTTGGTGATCTCTGCTGCCATTTGGGCCAGTTTATCGGCATTTCGAGCGGCCAGGATAAGCCACTCAGGCTTGGCCTTGGCAATGGATTGGACGAAGAAGCCACCAAGGGAGCCTGAGGAAACACCCGTGATCAGAATGGCCTTACCTTTGATAAGGGGGGCGTAATCAGTCACGAGTTCGTCCGTGGTGGTATGAGTATTGTAGGGGGCTGGCATGATGATGATAATAATGAGTATAACAGTAGATACAATGCAAAAGAGATGATTGGAAGGGCTGAGGGATCTGGTTGAGCTATTCAAGGGGAGCAGTATATATGGTTGGAGATTCTTTGTCCCGGACTAAAATGTGTACAGATATCATGAGCAATATCCAGAGATTCCAGACCGCTGTTACGTCTCAATACCTCTCAGGATGAGTAAGACGGTGATGTATGTGGCGCCTCCCGTTGTGTTTAGCTGCTGCATGACTAGGGCGCTATTTTAGTCTCGGTGAGGATTCCCCGACGCTCCATGTTTCCAGGATGTAGAAACCTTGGGAGAAGGAAGCTTCTAGTACTCCTTGACAGGGATGCATGCTGGTTTTCATTTGTCTTACCCGAGTCATGCCCCGGGAGCCTTCTGGGGTATTTCCGCAATAGCATGCTTTAGCACCAGCCTGTGGAGAACCATCGAGAATGTTAACGGGAATTGCCTATTAGCAGCCTACCATCTTACTGTACATGCTCTGGCTACATTCTATTATTCCAAAATGATCTGTCGATCCGGTCTAGAATACCGTGCTTCCCACCTGCAGCCCATCCAGTAACATATCCACCTCGGCCCGGATGGCCCGAACCTATCGTCCTAAGCCCTCCACTGCTCCCTCAGTACCCCCACTTACTCTTCTTTCTGGCTACTTTCTGCTGATGGCATCAGCAGTTCGTCTCGGATCCAGTTGAGGCCCAGGCACACGCTCCCTGGTCCTGCGATCATTGCCCCACCAACAATCCCCAACAGGACCTTTGGCCATGGCCATTGCCAATAGCAGCCTCGGGCAATGAGGACAGTCCGTAGCTGTAGCCAGGCAACTAGGATACCCAAAGTGTATCCAAAGACTTGATCCCAGAGGAAGAAACTGTGCACCCCGTCCCCAACTGTTTGTGTCGCGGTAACAGGGACCGGTGGGATCAGCAGCGAAACCGGGTGGAATTCATGGATAGTCTCGGGTGTCCAGAGGTTTGGGAAGAGAATCGTGGTGAAGCTGATACTTATGAGACCCACATGGACGGCAAAACTGACCAAGAGGGATGTCGCGTTCAGAATGCGGATTGCAGACCTCCTGGTAGCATCTTCCTTTTTCACCGTGCGAGCAGGTAGGAGCGCGTGAAGGACCTGCATGGTCAGATAGACAAGGACCGGGAAGATGTTCCACGCCACCAGCGCCAATTGCTGAAAGTCATTGGACACGAGGCCAGGGGAGGGGAGCGCCATAGCTACCGCGGGAAGAAGATAACCCAGGGCCAGGCTAGGAGGAACCAGTATGATTTGGCGGGCCGGGGCTCTGGATTTGTTGCACAAATCCTCGAATGAAATGTCATTCGTGACCAAAGGACTGTTAGCAAGGTACCAGAGAGCCCAGAACGGGCCCGTACAGGCGATAGCCGACAGTTGGAACAGCAGTACCCACAGCATCGTCCTGAGTTGGCATCAGAGGGTCAGCAGGATCAAGCATCAGAAAGACAGAAACGCGCCGAAAAGAAGAGAAGAACCCACCGAGTAGGAGTCGTCTTCCCGGATTGGCCCAGTCTCAGGCTATCCACATATACCCCTGTCAGCACGCTAAAATACTGCGCCAAGAAGTAAATGCCGACGGCTGAAGTGGCCGGATGGGATCCATCGACGGCTTCCCAGAAAAAGACAATGAGTACATCCAGGAGATAATCAATTGGCCAGTAGATCCCCGTAATGCGCGTCCGGAGTGGAGACTCGGTTCCAGGCAAGAGATAGGGTTTCGATCCATGCAGAGCCGTAAGCAGATGGGACAATGACCCATCCAGGACAGTCCGGCCCCAAGTGTGGTACGTCCCCAACACACTGAGCATGTATAGAACCGGCTTCAGGCCGCCGAGGGTTGTTGGTGTCATGGCGATGGGCTAGGAGGTCTTGTATACTAGAAAATACAGGTGAGATGCTATTGCAATTACTGCCATCATCCCAGCCCCCTCATCTGTCCCATATTTATCCCAACAGTCCCGGCAATTCCGTCCCGGTGTACACAGCACTCGGGCCGAACTCACCGAAAGATGAGGCTCTCCGCGAGTCAACTGTAGCAATATATATATCTGTAGCAATATATGTATCCCATGATTCCGTCTGTCCAGGGTAGACGCAGGTACCTGTCGCTAATTCATGCATGAGCCTGAATCGGGCGGATTTGCATATGCAACCAGACACAATGGCCACCCTTCTATACACTCTGTGCTTCCTCCCCACGACCCTGGCCACCATTGGCGTGGGTCTTTCTCCCAGCGGCGTTACGGAGCTGTTCGGCAATTCATTCGGCCAGCCCGGTGTGAATGCCACCTATGACTACATTGTGGTTGGAGGGGGCACAGCGGGCAATGCGATTGCCGCACGACTAGCTCTAGACCCGGCCAATTACTCGGTGGCAGTGGTGGAGGCCGGTTCGTTCTATGAGATCCTCAACTCGAATCGCACTCAGGTTCCCGGTTATGACTTTTACTCGGCGCTGGCCAACTTTGTGGGGGGTTCTCTCGAAAGCCTGACCAATTTCGGGTTGAAGACTGCACCTCAAGGGGTAGGTCAACTGTCACATGGGGGCTTTTGCCTGGCATACTGATGGCAATGCAGGGTTACAATGGTCGCGAGATCATGTATGTTGCCGGCCAGACTTTTGGCGGAAGGTCAGTAGAGAATGGTCCCTAGACCTTGTTTACCAGGAAATGAATTGACTAGGAAACAGCTCAGCCTCGAACTACATGGGATATGCGCGAGCCACCGTGGGCACGTTCGATGAATGGTCCAAGGTCGTCGGCGATGATTTCTGGTCCTGGGACAACGTGTATCCTGCGTACAAGAAAAGTTGCAACTTCACCAGGCCCAACTATGACAAGATCGATCCGTCCTTCAACATTTCCTACGATTCGTCGGCCTTTGAGAGCGGTGGAGGACCCCTGCAAGTATCGTACGGCAACTATCTCGGTCCCTATGGCCCGTACCTGGAAGAATCTCTCGACAAGCTCGGATTCGAACGGATTCCAGGACTGAACAGTGGCCGGCTGATTGGTTATGCTACTATCACGGCCGCCATTGATCCCAAGGAAGCGACTCGCAGCAGCTCCGAAACCTCGTTTCTGCAGCTTGCGGCACAGAACTCGAACATCAAACTGTACCCACAAACGATGGGTTCTCGGATTCTGTTTGATGGGAACAAGCGCGCCACGGGCGTCGAGGTGCAGACAAACTCGTTGGTGGCCAACTTCAAGTATCATCTCAATGCGAACAAGGAGGTCATTATCTCCGCCGGTACCGTAAGTCATCTATTCGGTAACATCGTTCTGTTTCTACTAGTACTTATCTGTCCGTAGTGGCACTCTCCCCAGATTCTACTGCTGTCTGGCATCGGCCCATCAGAGACTCTGCAGAAGTGCAACATCCCTGTTGTAGTGGACCTGCCCGGAGTGGGTCAGGGAGCGAGGGTAGGGATTTTGTCCTTGCTGACGATAGAGCAGCGCTAATCATATAGGCATGCTGTAGGATCAACCGTGGATGGCCCTGTCGTACAAGGTCAATGTGACCACTGGTACCCAAGTGGCTGCAGGTAATGCCGAGTTCTCTGCGGCCCGAGTGGAAGAATATCTGTACAACCAAACGGGTCTGCTTTCAAGCATTGGAGGAGGCCAAGCTCTAGCATTTGAGAAATTCCCCGAGTCCTATCGCCAAGAATTTAGCCAGTCCACCCGGGATTTCCTTGACACCTTTCCCCGAGACTGGCCCGAGGTCAACTATCTCTCCTTAGAGTATGGCTCATACCCGTCCGACCTGGGCCCCAATGACAACTATCTCACCATTGGCTCGGCCCTGCTCACCACCTCTGCTCGGGGCAATCTGACCATCCAGAGCGCGGATATTGCTGATCCTCCGGTCATCAGCCCCAACTGGCTCCTTGACGAGGGTGATCAGGAACAGGCCATTGCCGCTCTTCAGCGGATTCGAGAGATTGCCTTCAACAGTACGATTGTCGAGGAAGAATATCTGCCTGGGCCCAATGTGACGACACGCTCGGAGATTCTCGAGTGGCTCAAGAACAATATGAGTCTGATCTACCACGCTACTTCCTCATGTAAGTGGTCTATATGCCCATCCAAGCGGTGCAGGTCCTCTACTCACTTTTGTACAGGCAAGATGGGGGCTTCCAACGATACCACCGCAGTCGTCGACTCGCGGGCCCGTGTGCGTGGGGTAACCGGCCTGCGCGTCGTCGACGCCAGTGCTTTCCCGTTTGTGCCTCCAGGATTTCCCATGGCCACTGTCTGTATGTATTTCCAATTCACTAGACCAAACTCTGAAGACATAGTGACTAATGAGACGGATGCCAGACATGTTCGCGGAGAAGATTGCCGAGTCTATCCTCGACGGTCAATGATATGACAGAGAATTCATAAGGCCAAAGGGCATTGGATCTGTGCCAGTGTAATAGAGAAGGACATTTGTAGACTGCAGTGGTTTGGTTTACATAGTGAGTGCTACTTGGATTTTGAATACTAGGTGTTGCCGGTCTGCCACCACCTAAGGCGTGCGGAGCAAGCAGCAGATAATAGATATTCAACTAAAGTCATTAATTATTGATTATTGTTAGATGTTAAGTGGCCTAGTGCCCTAGTGCCCTAGTGCCCTAGTGAGGTATGGGTTGTAAATATCTAGAACTGCCTAAGAGAGAGGGACCAAAGGACATGACACATAAGTAAGAACGGTATTAATATTTACCTGGGGGATAAGGCCCTCTAGACCCCCACTTTTACTGTATATTCAACTCTAGAATATTATGAATTATAATAATATTAATAGATAACTACTCTGGGGGCAGAAGCCCCCTAGGCCCGCATATAATTGGTGTAAACGACCCTGTAACTAGTGGAAGGGTCGGTTAGTGCAAATTATGAGGCGAGCATGTGACAACAGTTTTGATGAACCAATCAGAATACTGGAAAGTGGACCAATCAGAGGATCAGAAAGCCTGATCTTTGATTTAAGGTAATGATATTGAGCGCCAAGGCAGGAATGTAAAAGGGCACGTAATAAGACAGACAAGCTTCGCTTCGCTCCGCAATAATTTACCTTCTTGTCTAGAGCGCAGAACCAAATGGCGTATAGTTTCTATCCTTCACTTAGTTCAAAAGCACGTAAAGTATAGCGGAGATGAGGCCTCTAGGTGCTTTAGTAACAGAATACCTTTTGGGCTAGACTTACACTACAGGCCGATTGGTAGCACTTGGAATATATATATAATGGAAAGTAATGGTAGCATTGCTAGTAGGGCACTGAGGCGACCGGCTCCTACTCCAGTTTAATATTCCAGTATCGCAATATTTGAAGGTAATCAAACTGTATATACAGGACAGAGATATCAACCTTTCTAACTACATTGAAATCAACACATCCAACCCCCGTCCACTGGAAGCACCACACCATTTACGAAACTACTCTGGTCACTGAGCAGAAACACAACCACTGCAGCTACCTCTTCAGCGTCGCCTTTCCGGGCCAATGCTCCCGGATCTCCTGCTCCAAACAGCTCTGTCGTTCCTGCGGCTGCTTCAATCTGACTGATCATCGGCGTGGCAATGATTCCACTGAGGGGGGTTTTCACGGTCAGTGTTCTGTTGGAAGGCATATTTATTAGCTATAGAATATGAAGACATCAACTTACGGAGCAATGGCATTGACGCGGATGGCCCTCTTCCCCTCCTCCTTGACCGCCGTCCGTGTCCATCCCACCACCGCATGTTTACTCGCCACATAAGGGCCATTGTGTTCGACTCCCATAATCCCCGCTATACTCGCCGCGTTGACAACACTGCCTCCATGGCGCCCTCTGGTGCCGGTCTTCATATGCACCAACTCCGCTCGCAGACAGTTGAACGTTCCCCGATAGTTGACATCGAGCACAAAGTCCGCTTCCGGGTCTGTCATGTTCCGTATCGCCCCGACCTCCTGGCCAATGCTCTTGCCAAAGACACCGGCGAGATTAGCAGCTCCGGATAGAGGTTGGTTAAAGTGGGTGACAGTTCTCTGAATCCAGTCGTTGCAGGCCTGCGGGGATCGGACATCTAGGACTGTCGTAAGAACGGGGTCCACGGTGCTCCGCACCTCACTGGGATAGAGTTGGCGAAGTTCATCTGCGACTTCTCCGAGGCGGGACTCATTAATGTCGGCCAGCGAGAGGAAGGCCCCCTGTTGCGCGAGAAGTCTGGCGGTTGCCAGGCCAATGCCTGAGGCAGCACCAGTGATGGCGATGACTTTTCCGGTAAGGTCCGACATCATGCGCGTAGCAAAAGTTAATTGTGAGCAGCCCCAAGCTATTAGCGAGAAGATTATGGTATATGGACGTTCATGTATAAATAGAATATATGCTAATTTATGATTGTCACTACCTTTCGGGGCTCGGCCCGAATCGGCACCAGTGGGTGAAGTGTTGATGGGATTCGCCACCTGGCATTTCTTCTTGGAACTACCTACTACTAAGGAATATGTTCGTTCCCCGGAACGGACAAAACTATGACCAATGAGCATGTACCTTTCTCAAACGGTCCAGTTGCGCCTCTCTTATGGCGAGCGCCAGTGAGACTGTGCCCCCCGGCCCGATCAGCACGCTCCCCAGCACCAATATGAGGCCCACCTTGATCGTCCAAAGCCCACAATCCTTTCCGAATGCCTGGTGGAGAATGACAAGAACCCAGGAGGCACTTGACAGACTAATGATGATCAGGTCCCACTGCAGAAACAGCCAGGGCCCTCGGATCAGGATTTCGTCCGAGACGCCAGATGGTCCGTACCAACCGGAGGGGACGTACATGTGCCACGGGCTGAGCTGGCGATCGGATAACGCCGTGGCCATGGCGTAAAGATGTCCGGAGACTGACGACGCCGCCGCGAGCAGATATGCACCCCGTATCCACCAAGAAGTACGGTCCTGGGGGGAAGGACCCCTCGTTTCGGTCCGCTGAAGACGGCTGAGCCCGAATGCCAGCGCCAATTGAACCCACGAGACCCACAGCGGGTCTGGTTGCCACGCCGCAAGGATGCGCTGGTGGTGACTGGCCGACCGAGCCGCGGCGCCTGTCCAGGTCGGCAGCATTCCAATGACAGCGGGGAAGAAGGCCCCGAGCAGAAACCCAACGGGGATGACTCTGGCGCCTCGCGGCTCGACAGCGCTCGTGGCGGCCTGTGGTGCTCTCAGGAGCCACGACAGATGCAGCGCATAATACAGCGGCAAGGAAATGGCGGCACCAAATCCCTGCCAGAGCAGACCGAAGACAACAGGCCTGGCATGCTTCCGTTAATGCGGTTCTCCACAGTTGCCTGGAAATGGCTGAGCGAAGCACTCACTGAGCAATCCATCTGGGTTTCTCGGACTGACGGAAACTTTCCACATACAACCAGATAAACGCGGATTGCAACGTGGAGTAGGCATCAAGCAAGAAGAGCTGATATCCGGGGACCGAGCCGTTGGTACCGTAGAAGAAAAAAGCCACGAGAAGGGCAACGGGTACGTCTATTAGCTGGATTCCCGTGTATCTCGTCTGTAGTGGAGTTCCGTCGGCCAACTTGGCATGATACACGGCGAGAATGAGGGCCTTGACAGTACCATTCCAGGCACTGAGACCCCAGAGGAGAAGAGTGGCCACGAGAGCAAGACCGTGAAAGTAGAATCGAAGAAGTGCAAGATCCATTGTTTGACCGTTTGCTGCTTTGGAAGTTGTGCGCGTTCTCTGCCGTGAAGATGCACCTGTTGATGACGGCTCGCCGTCTCTCTTCTATTGACGGTACCTAGCTCACGAGTGCCAGTACAATTGGTGGGCTCAACGGGCCGTGATGACCGTTTCATCAAGCGAGGAGTTTCACTTGCGGTCAAAAACCTCGGCCAATGTGGCCCGAACGCTGCTTTGCAAGGGACAAGCGGGTTAGGGAGATGTTGCTTGCAGCCGATCTTGAACCTTCTCGGGGCTTTCTCATCGTTGCAGCCACCGACGCGTATTGAAGTCCTCCGAAAGGATCCAAATGGATTGCTTTATATCAGCCCTTCTACGCCGTCTCTCGACACCATCACCGCCAACGACGCCTTCGTGAAGGAGCATCATTGTACCATTACTTCAAGTCAACCACGCTTGCTGTCCTCGACTGCCAAATCTCCTTCCACAATGCCTCACCGCACGTATAGCCCACCAGGAGATGATCCCATGCTGGAGCCAATCGCCATCTGTGGCATGGGTGAGTCCCGTTAAGACTTGATCCTCCGTTGTCTGCGCAATCTGACCAGTATCAGCATGCCGTTTACCAGGTGGGGTGGACTCTCCCTCCTCGTTCTGGGAGATGCTCGTGAAAAAGCAGTCCGGCCAGACCTCGCGAGTTCCCGAATCCCGTTTCAATATCGATGCCTATTACCATTCCAACTTGGAGCGTCCGGGGTCCTTCAATGTGCCTGGCGGATACTTCCTGGAAGGCCGTCCGGAGGACTTTGATCCCACAGCGTTCAACATGACCCCTATTGAGGCCCAATGGCTGGATCCCCAGCAACGGAAGATCCTCGAGGTTGCCTACGAATGCCTGGAAAATGCCGGACTCTCATTGGAGTCGGTGGCAGGCTCCAATACTGCTGTTTTTGTGGGATCATTCACGTCGGATTACCGTGCGTCTATCCATATCTTCCTCCTTTCATGTACTTCCCCCTTGTCTTCGGTATACTTATACCTTGATAGAACAAATGTCAATCCGCGACCCCGACTTCCGTCACAACTACGCAGCCACGGGAGTGGACCCTGGCATCATCAGCAACAGGGTCGGCAACATCTTCAACCTCAAAGGCCCTAGCTTCACCATCAACACCGCCTGCTCGTCGTCCATCTATGCCATCCATAACGCCTGCAACGCCCTTCGCGCGCGCGACTGCGATGCTGCCCTGGTCGGCGGAGTTAATCTAATCATCACCGTCGACCAGCACATGAACACAGCCAAACTTGGAATACTCTCCCCCACTTCGACCTGCCACACTTTTGATGCGTCGGCTGATGGTTATGGCCGCGCTGAAGGCGCTGGTGCCTTGTATCTGAAGCGTCTTCGGGATGCAATTCGGGATGGGGATCCCGTACGAGGAGTGATTCGAGCAAGTGCAGTCAACACGTACGCGTCTATTCTCCGACTGGCCTCGGAATCTGAGATCTAACAGTGTCATTCACAGAAACGGAAAAGTCGAAGGCATGGGCATCACCCATCCTAGCGGCAAAGGGCAAGAAACTGTCGTCCGGATGGCATACGAGAAGGCCGGACTAGACCCGAATGCCACTGCCTATGCCGAACTGCATGGAACGGGAACCCCTGTAGGCGATCCAATTGAAGTCCGTGCCATTGCCAGTGCGATGAACGACACCCGGTCAGCGGAGAAGCCGCTCCTCTTGGGTGCTGTATGTTTTTCCTCTCCTGGACATTTACGACGCTCTCAGCTGACACTAGGGTACAGGTTAAACCGAATATTGGCCACAGCGAGGCCGCTAGCGGCATCTTTGCCGTCATGAAAGCTGCCCTGATGACGGAAGCCGGTGTGATCCCAGGTGTTGCCCACTTTCAGCGGTTGAATCCAGCCAGTACGTTTACCTTCATCGACGTTTTTCCTCTTTCTTTGGCTCACATACAATGCCGCAGTCCACGAAACGGAGTGGAACGTCAAGGTCAATGTCGATACCACGCCATGGCCCCAGGAATTCGACGTCCGTCGAGCCAGCGTCTCCTCTTTTGGCTATGGAGGCACCAACGGTCATGTCATTATCGAATCGGTTGAGTCTCTCTATCCCTGGTACCAGCACGCCCGTGCCAAGCGCGATGCTCCCTATACGCGCTCTTATGATCGACCATTCCTGCTGTGCTTCTCGGCTCATGACAAGGCAACGCTCACGCGAAATGTTACGGCTATCAGCAAGGTGGCTGGGGATTACTACATGATGGACCTGGCATACACCCTCAATATGAACCGAACCAGATGGGGACACAGGGCATTTGCCATCGCTCGTGATGCTCAAGCGACTGCAGTATTTGACCAGTCTGCAGTACAGTCTGGTGTGGCTTTGCCTGTGGTTCCCGAAGTCGGCTTCCTCTTCACTGGTCAAGGCGTAAGTGGCTATCCTACTATGATGAGCAAGGTCGGTGCAACTGCTAACCTGCCCTGATAGGCGCAATGGGCGGGAATGGGACAGGTAGCAGCGAAGACATTCCCTTCCTTCCTTCGGACGATCCAGAAACTTGACCAAATCCTGGCCCGCCTGGACCCAGCACCTTCCTTCCGTCTACTCGATCTCCTCCAAGGCGATGTCGAGTCCGTCTCGCGCACCATCAACGAGGCCGAAGTTGCCCAGCCCCTCTGTACAGCTGTCCAGATTGCGCTTGTGGACCTTCTCTCCGAATGGGGTGTGGCCCCCTCCGTCAGTGTGGGACACTCATCCGGGGAGATCGCCGCGGCATATGCTGCGGGTCTGCTATCCGCTCCTGAAGCCATGCTCGCTGCCTATTGCCGCGGTCGTGCCGTCCACCAGCATTCCGGCCAAGGGTCGATGCTGGCCGTCGGCCTGGGAGTGGATGCCGTAGGTGAGTATCTGGCTCCTTATGCACCGGAACAACTCTGCGTCGCTTGCGAGAACTCCCCCAGCAGTGTCACCCTGAGTGGAATGCCCCAGTACGTGCGCGAAATCAAAGAAAAATTCGACAACGCCAAGGTGTTTGCGCGCGAGCTCAAGACCGGACGAGCTTATCACTCACCTCATATGGCGGCCGTCGGTGCGGCGTATGATAACCTCTTAGCCCGAGCTCTTGCCACCCTCAGCAAGCATGATCTACGCTGGCGCCGCCCCCGATCAGCTATGATCTCTTCGGTGACGGGCCAGCCGGTGGACATGGCGATGGGCTCGCTTCCTCCCTCGTACTGGAGCGATAACCTGCGCTCACGCGTCCTATTCGACACCGCGGTTCGCATCCTGGGAACCGACCCTGCCTTCCGGCAGGTCAAATGCCTCGTTGAAGTCGGCCCGCACTCGGCTCTAGCTGGTCCCTTCAAGCAGATCTGTCTCTCCAATAAATTCGAACAACTGCGATATATTCCCTCGCTGGTGCGCAGCAAGGATGACGCTGATCAACTGCTGTCGGTGGCAGGCGCCCTGTTCGTCGCCAACTATCCTCTGGATTTGGAGGCTGTGAATGCAGTCGAGGAGAGCAAGACAGACCTGAGATTTCGGAAGCCCAAGTCACACCGTCTCCTCGTCGACCTGCCACCGTACCAGTGGAACTACGAGAAACGCTACTGGGCAGAACCCCGAGCGAGTGCAGAACAACGCACTCTCATCCAGCCTCGTCATGATCTGCTGGGCCGGCAGATCACCGGGCTGTCGACGCAGTCGCGGGCGTGGCGTAATGTCCTGCGTCATCGTGATCTTCCGTGGCTCAAGGACCATGCGGTAAGCTCCCCATTCTTGCAGCGATTATGATGACTTCGCTGACTGACGTGATTGTGCCAGCTGGGTGGTGCCGCCATCTTCCCGGCAGCCGGCCATATGTCTCTGGCAATCGAAGCTCTGCGCCAGGTGGCCGAGACGGAACAATGGCAGGTTGGACAGGTTCTCCTGCGTGATATCGATATCAGCACCGCGCTCGTGGTCCCGGAGACTGAAGCGGGGGTTGAGATTGTCCTGCGCCTGGATGCCCTCCCGCAGCAGCAGCAGCCGCCTGCAGGCAACAGCACTCCCTGGTATGCCTTTTCCGTCGAGTCACTCTCTGAGGGGAAGTGGGTTTCTCACTGCCGTGGCAAGATATCCGCCAGCCCCGATGGTTGTGACAAGGATCAGTATGAACACCCCGTGGATCCGTCCCGACTCACACAGCGCGTCCCCGGCAAGCGCTGGTATGAAGCCTTTCGCCGCGTAGGATTCTACTACGGCCCCACTTTCCAGCAGTTGGGGCAGGTGCGCACCGATCGCCGATACCAGCAGGCCGAGGCCGAGGTGCGGGTTCGGGACCACTCTGATGTCGTTCAGGATGAGTCGCGGTACGTGATCCATCCCGCCACCATTGACGCATGCCTTCAGCTCATCATTATCTCCATCCACCGGGGCAAACACAAGGAGATGCCCTGGGGTGTGGTACCCATCCGTCTGGAGGAAGTGACTCTGCGGTTCCCGAGCGACGGGAAAGAAGGATCCGTGGGTACGGCAGTAGCCTGGACCGACAGCTGTGAGGGCCGATACTTTAACACGCACACGCAACTGAGGGGGCCGAGCGGCCGCGTGTTGGTCGATGTGAAGAGCCTGCGTTGTGTGGCCTACGAGGCGGCGGTCCCGGCGGATGCGGCGAGCAATGCGATCGACCCAGCTCCATTCGCGACCGTTTCCTGGAAGCCTGACGTCCTTCGTCTAGGGGAATCGTCATATCCCACACTGTGGCCAAAAGGAACATCCGAGTCTCAGGTCCTCGTGTCAATGGTTCAAATGATCCATCATCGGCATCCACTCGCGGCAGTCCTGCTCTGCGGCCAGCATACTGACATGATTGATGCGGTATCAGGTGTCCTCCCCAATTCTTGCAGTGTTCGTGCCGTCCAGATGAGCGAGCTTGAGGTCTCTCAGAACTCGAATGCCGCAATTGCCGGTCCCCCGGACTTGGTCGTGGTCGATGAAAGTGTGTCGAGGGGTCGTGAAGCGCTCCTGGGGCTGGTGAAGGAAGGCCAATGGCTGATTCAGTCGGGGCCTGATGAGAATTTCTCCATTGTGAATGGCGTCAAGGATGAGAATGCTCTGTATCCAGTGCTCGAGGTTCCAGTTGGGGATCCACAGAAGGGAGCACGTCTTGTCCAGCTGCTCGCCCGAGGCAACGTCAGGTTGGTCGACACTGTTCAGAATGAGCAACTGGACGTCATTATTGTGCATGCATCTAGCCAGAACGAGGATGGGTATCTCATCGCCCATTTGTCAGACAGGGGATATAATGTCAAGAGCACGACCGTTGAACGGTTCACTCTTCCAGAGAACCAAGAAAATGAAGTCGTTGTTATCGATGACCGCCATGGTACTCTGCTCAGCCGTCTGAGTGACCAATCCTTTGAAGCTGTCAAGTCCCTGATCCGGGCCAATCTACCCATGGTCTGGTTGACCCGAGGCGTCCGACAAGGTGCTTGCGTCTTCGGGGGCATGGTCCAGGGCTTCTTGCGTGTCATCCGGTCCGAGCAGGCCTCAGCAAGGATTGTGCAGTTGGATGTCGACCAGGAGGAACAGCTGGCAGATGTGGCAGAGGCCCTTCTGAGTGTGTTGCGGGACGCCCCGACTAAGGATTCGGGCAAGGATACCGAGTTCTGGCTGCACAGAGGGATAATGAATATTGCTCGCGTGGTTCCCAATCACCAACTGAACACAGAGTTGGCGCCTCCTGCTTCCCTCGCCTCTCACGTTTCAGAGGTCAAGCAACTGCCAGACGGTGTTCGTCTCAAATCCTCCATTGTAGACGGGCAGCTCACCTTGACGTACGACGAGCCGGAATCATCATCCGCCCTCGGGACAGACGAGATTGAGATTCAGGTGCTCGCATCTGAGCTGCAGACCACTCCCAGTAGCCCAGTAGTGGTTTCCGGTCATGTACTCCGTCGTGGCTCCTCAGTCCGTGCCGATGTTGCGGCTGGCGATCATGTCATTGGCTGGACGACCGATTCATTGACGACTGTCGTACGGACTGCTTGTTATATCCGGTGGGATACCTCCACCAACAGTGACATGACGACGATCCTGGCGGGTATAGCAGCGCTTTCCAAGGTGGTCAACATGTGCATCACAACAACGAGTGTCAGCAGCAATGACCAGATCCTCGCACTGCCTGGTCCAGCACCCACACTGCATGCACTGGTTCGGTTAGGCAAGGCAATGCAGTGGGATGTTCGCCTCCTCGCCCGTTCTCCAGAAGAGCAACAGGAATACATCAGCAAATTCAACAACGGCAGTGTCCTCCTTGCCGACGATATCCGTACATGTCTGCGTGAAAAGGACCGTAGATGGGTCGTCCTCGCTCACGACTTTTCTCCCCTGAGTCAAGAAGTGTGGAGGCAGCTTCCCGCCCGCAGCGTCTTCGTCTTGAATGAAGCAATGCTGGATTCTGCACCAGACGCGTTACCCTTCTCTCGTGGTGTGTCGTTCATGCCAACCAGCGTAAAGACACTGCATACAGCGGCGGCGTCTGAGGTCCTCCAACGGGCGCTAGATCTCGTTCAGAAATACCCCGGGCTGGCAAACGACATCGCATCTGTGCACGATATCAGCGAGTTCAGTCCGTCCAACAACCTTCTCCACGCAGTCCCTGCGACTAAAGTCGGTGTCGTCACGTACCGCTACCATGACAGCCTTGTACGGGTAAGTTTGCGTTGATAGGTTTATTCATCCATACCGGATCCAACTGCTGACGATCGAATCTCGTATAGGTCGCTCCGCAGCCTTTACGCCTGACCTTTTCCCCTAATGCCAGCTACCTCCTCGTCGGGTGCCTCGGTGGTCTGGGCCGCAGCCTAACCCGCTTCATGATGGAACGTGGTGCGAGACACTTTGCCTTTGTTTCGCGTACGGGTACCGACAAACCGGAGGCGGCCCATGTAGTCGATCTTGTCACTTCCGCTGGTGCCTCTGTCAGTGTATTCCGTGCGGACGCCGCGTCTGAGGCCGACATGGTCCGCGTCGTCCAGGAGGTCAAGGCCCAGCGTCCGATCCGTGGCGTCGTCCATGCCGCGATGGTCCTGCGGGACGGAGTTTTTGAGCAGATGGATTGCCGCAGATTCCAGACGGCAGTGGAGCCCAAGGTCCAGGGCGCCGTGAGCCTCACCAAGGCGCTGCAGGGTGTCGATCTCGACTTCTTTGTCATGACCAGCTCCATCTCGGCGACGCTGGGCAACCCCGGTCAGAGCAACTACAGCGCGGCCAACAGTTTCCTGGATACCTTGGCCTGGCAGCATCGGCTGAACCACCGGCCGGGTGTGTCCCTGGTGCTTCCCATGGTGCTGGACGTGGGGGTGGTGGCCGAAAATGCAGCCATCGAGACCTCCTTGCTCCGCAAGGGTATGTACGGGATCGACGAGCAGGAGATGCTGCGTGGCTTCGAAGTCGCCATGTCCCGCGCAGTGTCTCCGGTGACGTCTTTGGAAGAGGTTGGAGATACGCAGATCATCCTGGGTCTTGAACCGGCGGAATTGGCCAAGGCAGTGCACTCAGACCAGACGGTCGACGCCTACTGGTACCAGGATGCCCGCTTCGTCCACCTTCGAGCTGAGGTGGAGCGCATCGGCCAGACTGCATCCTCGACCTCATCCCGGTCAGGCGGGCTCCAGAGTCTCCTAGCGAGTTTAGGGTCTGCAGGGCGCGACGATATTCTGACCATAATTGCCCAATACATCGCCCGACGTGTCAGCAGTATTTTGCTGATTTCGGCTGAGGACTTTGACCTAAACGGACCCTCCATTGCTAGCTATGGCCTAGACAGTATGATTGGGGCGGAGATGAGGAACTGGCTATTTAAGGAATTTGGCCTTGAGTTCTCTTTCCAGAAATTGCTGTCGCCCTCGTTGACGTTCAAAGGATTGGCTGAGGTGGTAGCCATGCATCTTGGCGTCATTTCTGGCAACTGATTAGCAGGAGGCAATGTGTGTGAGTAGTGATTGACATATATCACTTTACTCAGGGAATATATAGATATGTAAATAGTCTGGGTTGAGCATGGCTAAGTGGGAAGGAAGCCGAGCCTAGGCTACCTACCTAGTATTTAACCGTGGTTAGATTAGGATCAGTACAAATAATCATTAGAAGTATTATTATTTATCTGATACAAAAATTAAGTAAGGAAAATAAGCAATTAGTATATTTCTATGGTCAAGGGTAGTTAATACTCTGATGTTGTGTAAAGGATTCTAAATTGTATTACTAGTATAATAAGTCTTAGTATAATAAGCCTTGATATGCTGAGACCCTGAATATAACCAATCACTCAAGTTTCCTTGATTGTTATCCATATACATCAAGACTCCTTGCTATAATGAGCCTCGGGTATCAATATGCTACTAACACTACTGTACAAGCTATAGAGTAATGTCTACTAAAGTACCAATCAATATCCCACATTTATAATTCTTGGACTTTGTACCCTGATCTGCCATGCCCTAATTAGAAACGAGTCAATGAGTTAGTTGAGAATTCCTTCAATGCCCTCTATTCATACTCTGTAGTAAACAAGTCTAATGCAACGTACAACTGTGAAAATAACACCCAACAATCATTCTATGCACCACCGATTCATTCCCTCAACACCCCGAATCTTTCGTTTCTCAAGTGTTTTTCAATTTTTCAACGACAATTGATCCGGACATTCTGTTACCAAACGAAGCGGATTGGCCGCCAGCCAAGTGGCCGTCTCGCACAGCTGCGCAATGACTCGCTTACACCAGAACAAATTCATCAACCAACTCGGCGCAAAGATCTGCACCACTGTGCGATTGCCCCACGGCGACGTCACCACATGCAGGAACTGTCGCTTGAACTCGCCGCCAAACATCCGTGTACTGCACTCCACCGAGCCCAGCGCAAACTGCGGCGTCACGTCGACGTTCTGATGCTGGATCAGACAGCCCAGCGGCGCGTCCTCCGGCCACGCGGGACAGGTCCGGCGGATCTCGCTCATCCCCGTGGTCTCGTACTTGATCGCATCGATGTGCTGCATTTGGACGTTCTGGAGGAGGTCCAGGACGGTGTGTTTTCGATGCACTTTGACGCGCACGGGGACGATGTTGGCGCAGACGCCGAGGATACTCTCGACCCCGGCAAGGGGTATGCTGCGGCCGCTGACGACCTGTCCGAAAACCAAATCACGTTCGTTGGTGAGGCGCATGAGTAGGAGGGCGGTTGCTGCCTTCATGAGGGTGGCGGTAGTGATGGTTGGGGGTAGTTTGGGGAGGGGGATTTCCTCAGTGAGTCCGATGAGCGTCTCGGCTGTGCGATCCTTGGGCTCTGCGCCGAGAGAGAGATGTTGGAGTCGGGTGTGTGGCGGGCTGTCCCTTAGGGTATGACTCCAGAAGGCGTGGGCCCGAGCGGCAGACTGGGAGGCGAGATGTTGGATGTAGGCGGAGTAGTTCGTCACGGGGTCCAGCGGAGTGCCTTCGTAGAGGGCGGAGAGGTCTCTGAAGACGGTGGCAAGGGAGTATCCGTCGTACTGGGCGTGGGAGAGTCGGAAGGCGAGAATGTGATAATGGGGGTCCTTGCTGTGAGAGAAGAGGGTGAATTTGGTGGGCACCTGGCCTAAGGGCACGCCATGCTTGGAGTCGCCGCGACAGACCGCCTCGCATACCATGGCGAGATCCTGGCCCTCGTCGTATCGCATCTCCGAGAATGGGAGAGGGATCTGCCTGAGAACGACCTGGAGGGTGGCCGGTCCTTGGCGAACATACACCGTCCGGTAAATCTCATGGCGTTCAACCAGCGACTCGCAGGCAGCTCGCAGACGTGTTTTATCCAGAGGGCCATGCATCGTCACCAAGAAGTAGGACAGCGGCCAGTCGAGGATACACTCGGCCTGGAACTCCGTCGTGGGCAGGACGTCGAGGATGCTATCGGCGGTAAACTCGATCTGAGGGGCGATGGTGTCGCGGATGAATGCCATAGCGTCGTTGATTCCAAGTAGTCCACAAGGTTGCGTCGCACTGCCGTCATTGACATTGGAAGCAGGAGCAGTCGCAGCAGAATCCAGCTCCGGGCTGTCTTCATGAGCCACGATATTCATGAGCACTGGCTGCTTGAGAATGTCCTTGACGGACAGACTGAGCCCCTCGCCCCGTGAGAGAGACACGAGCTTGATGGCATGAGACGAGTCGCCACCGAGCATGAAGAAATTGTCGTGGAGTCCAACCTGGTCGACGGGCAGATCCAAAATTTGGGAGACGAGCTTCTGGATCAGTTGCTCCCTTGCGGTGCGAGGCGGCGTTTTCTCTTCGGATGCTCGGCCGGCCATTTCTTCCTGACTCCACTGGATGGCCAATTCACGCAGCTGGGATCGGTCCGTCTTCATTGATTTATTGGTAGGGAAATCCGGGAGAGGAACATACGCCATGGGGACCATGTAACGGGGCAGAGAGCTCCAGAGATGGGCTTTCAGGCTCGACACCATCGACAGGAGGCCCGCCTTGAAGACGGCAAAGCTTTGGCGCTGGTCCTTGGGATTTGGCCTCAGGAACGCTGTCAGAGTCGGGGGACCAGACGGTCCATTGAAGTGTACCAGGTCCACTACTACGTCAATTGAGTGACCGAGGTATCGTCGCAGATGGTGCTCCGCCTCTCCCAGCTCCATGCGCTGTCCATTGATCTTGACCTGCGTGCCTTTCCGTCCTACGAACCGTACGGTCCCGTCAGAACCGTATCTCACCAGGTCGCCAGTCTTGTAGAACCCTCCCTGAACCGGGAAAGAGAAGCGGCTGCGCCATGGAGGTGGCGGGATGAAGACCTCGGCCGTCTTGTCGGGCTGGTTCAGATATCCCCGTCCCACCCCAGGGCGTTCGAGGAGGAGTCGCCGACACTGCCGACAGGAGCGAGTCGTCCAGGATCGGTGGGGTCTAGAAGCCAAGGCAGACATTGCGTGGAATGGCCGATGTTGCTGGGGTCAGAGCGGCAATTGATTTGCGGCTGGAAGAAAGCGTAGATACAACATTCGGCGGGCCCGTAACCTTCAATGATGGTGCAGTGCTCTGCCCATCTCTGGAAATCGGTTTCGTACACCGGCTCCCCGCCGAACTGGACCGTATGTAAGTTGGGTACCTGCTTAGGATCAAAGGAGCCGAAGCACCGATGGGGTGATCAGCATTGTGTTGACCCCCAGACGGTTGATGGCACCAGCCAGGTCGTTTAGGCGCTCCTCCTCCGAGGGGACGCATACACAGCCGGCGAGACATAGCGTCATCAGGAGCCTCATGCCAAAGGTAAAGGAGGCGAAGGCCAAGACCCGAGCGCTGTTGGTAAGATTGAGTACCCGTGCCCATGCGGGGGCACCCATATAAAACGATGAATGCTGGATGACGACTCCCTTGGGCTTGCCTGTCGAACCAGAAGTGAAGACCGCGAATAGCGCATTGGAAGGCTCGACGGGTGAAATGTAGGGCGACGCGATGGGAGTTGTCATGCTGGCGGTGTTTTCTCCGATGACAACGACCGACGGGCAGAGTTGTTTGCTCCTGTCCTTTAGAAGCTCAGAGGAGATGATAATGGTGGCACGGGAATCCTCACACATGGCTTGTAGTCGACTCTGCGGATGAGAGGGATCGAACAAGATAAATGCAGCCCCGGCTTTCACTACTGCCAGAAGGGCCACCAACGTCCATTTCGACCTTTCGGTGTGAATCGGGATAAACACTTCAGGACCGGCTCCACGTTGGATGAGACGGATGGCTAGGTGTGAGGCTAGGTGGTCAAGCTCCCCGTACGTGAAGTCGCCGTCCCAAGCGCAGACAGCAGGTGCTTGAGGCTGCACTTTCACCTGTGCATCAACCAAGTGGTGGACGCATCCACTCACTTTGTTAAACCTCTGGCAAGCCTTTGCATTTAGTCTCTCGACATAAGCGTAGTTATGCTCGCTGAATAGGTCCAGCTGCTCTGGGGCCGAGTCGCGATGGCTGACGATCATGCCCAGCGTTCTTTGCAAAGTGCCGGTGAAGTTCATTGCTTGCTCTTCCGAGCAAGTCGAGGTCCAGTACGATAGGGAGATATGGACGGACACGCTAGAGACGAGCACGTTGGCCGTCAGGTCATACTACGAAGCATGACACTCATGTTAGTGGCACGACATGAACAGGGTAGGGGCTTAAGACTTACCTCTGTAGGGCTTAGTTCCCACACACTCTCCAGCCCCAGAGATGAGGCATTGCCCGCCATGTGAGAGGAGGGTCTTCGAACAGATATCGCGGTGTTGAAGAGCGGGCCTGAAAGGTTTAAGCCGCTGAGAACCTGTCCCAGGGGGGCATGTTGATGGGGAGGATTCTTGATGAAATCATTTAAAATTGCCTGGAGCTCTTCCCTCACCGTTCGACCACGATTGAAGTGGACCCGAGTGATCATGGTGTTGATGTATGGGCCAACGGCATCCTCGAGATCATCTAGAGCAATGTCTCGACCCGCAGTGAGATAGCCAAAGCAGATGTCGTCCGTCTGTGCAAAACAACGCAGGACCAAGCCCCAAGCGAGTTGAAACACGGTCGAGACGGTGACGCCCTCTTGCGCGCAAAATTGTTCCAGTTCCGCTGCCCCGTCTATATCGACCTCTACAGTCCTGGTTTCTTTCGGACACTCCTCGTCAAGGCTCTGATAATCCAGACGGGGGAGTATACGGGGGGGGACTCCCGAGAGATATTCCCGCCAGTGTTCAGCAGACAGGCCAGTGTCTAAACTCCTGACATAGGAGATATAGCGCCGTAATACGGGCCCTGTCCCTCGGGCAGACAATTATCGTACGCGAGCCCCAGGTCACGCAACAGAATCGAGACGGATTGCGCGTCCACTAAGGCGTGGGATATGGTGACACCGACGTAGGCTGAACCCCCGGTGATACATACCGTGAGCTGGTGATGGGGTTTCTGAGATGTGAAGTCAACATCCTTGGTGTGTTCACGCATCACGGCCAAAGGGTCGCCTCGTGGCAGGCAAAAGCAATCCATTTTTGGGGTGACCGATTTGAGGACGACTTGGTCAAACCCGCCCTCGTTCCTGGTACTCTCGACCAGGACGGTGCGTAGCATCGCATGTCGTTGCACAACCCGCTGCCAGGCATTCCTAAACCGAAACAGTACCTCCTCAGCTGGGAAAAGATCCCCACGATTTGCTCTCCAGATTGATTGGATTTGATACGTTTTCGGGTCTTTTGCTTGAGCTATCAGAATTCCCTGTTGCATAGGGGAGGATGGAAGTGCCTCATGCAGCTTGTCGTAGCTCAAGGACGGCAAGGCAAGGTCGGCCAAAGTATAACCATCCTTAATCTCACTCAATTCGGCAGCAGCCTCTTGTAGAGACTTCTTGAACCGTTCGATCCACGACTGGAAAGTAGCGGAAAGAATTTCATGCCGGGTGCGGAAGTTCAAGTATAGCCTTCCTTGCACCATACTGACGATGACGTCCAGCATCGCCAGAGGGGAGGCTTCTACACCGCTGCAGGTGTCAGGCAAACGCTCCGGCACCAAAGCCTGTCCTTGCCACCCGGCAACGGGATCGCCGGGATCGAATCGCAGGAGTACACACAGAGTATCCCGAGCGTTTGCGTCACTGGGTGGATTTGGAACCCCGCTGCGTATGCGTGTATCCTTGGCCCGTCGGACCAGGTCAACGACATCTTCATCGACACTATCTTGCATCGGTCCCGCTGTGACAATATTGCTAAGCCAACCTACTGCATTGGATGTAGCGCTGTCCGGCAACCCGCGTCTAGGAATTTCGAGATAAAGCACCGCCTCCGGTGCCGTCGGTGCTCTCATGTATGAGTGGCGCATTGCACCATGGATAATGTCGACTGGTTGAGTCCGGAAGGCGAGGTTTGCCTTGCCCACCAAGATCTCCGTCAGCTGCGGATCAATCTCCATCTGAAGCTCTAAGACGGGGGTTGTAGTGACTGCCGCGTCATTATGGCCATTGGCGACAGGCGAATGCATATGGGCAATTGGGGACAGTCCTTTCTGTGCGTGACACCAGTCTCGCACAGAAGCTGCAGGATCCAAAGAGGTGATGTTTCCCTGTAGCGCTATATCCAAATCCTTGACAATCGTGGACCACGACTCGCTATCTACAACAAGACGATGGGCGACGAGCAACAAGTGGCGCTCCTTGGAGTCATATTCTGTCAGAGCCACCGTGAAGACCGGTCCCTCGAATACAAAGACTTCTTTGCAGCTGAGTGACAAGTCGTGGAATCTCCGTGGTGTCGGCAATCAGCTCCGCATGCCAGCCAAATACCACTGAACTATGCACTTGGAATTGCTGACGCCACTGGCCATCGTCGAGTTGATGAAAGCGGGTACGCAAGCTTGGATGTCGCTCGACAATATCTGATACTGCATGACGCACCGTGTCTACGTCGGCCGAGCCTTCGAGACGAAGGAAGAGCTTCTGAGCGGCACCGTTGCGCTGGTGAGCTGGGACTGACTGGAGAAAGCTTTGTTGAATGCAGGAGAGGCTGAATGGTTCCAGAGCTGCGTCTGGGCGCGGATTGCCTCCCGGACGCCGGATGTGTCTCGCCAGCTCCGCGATAGTCCTGTGTCGAAAGAGGTCCTGTATAGTGAGATGGACTTTTTGTTTGCGACACAGCATACTTGCTTGCATTGCAATGATGGAATCGCCTCCCAGTCTGAAGAAGCTATCGTCGATCCCAATCGAGGAAGGATCCACGTCGAGAGCCTTCGCAAAGACACCGTGCAGGATGCGCTCCATGTGGGTACTTGGCATTCGATGTTCTTGTCGCAGCTCCATATAAGCATTCAGCTCCTCCCTGGTCCTCTCGCTTACCACTCGGCGGAGCTCCTTGCGGCTCGTTTTGCCGGTGATGGTCAAGGGAATCCGCGTGAGCTCGACGTAAAGGTCTGGCAGCAGGTATCGCGGAAGCATCGTAGACAGTGCAGCGCCGGCTGCCTGCGCGCTGGCGCGGAAGCACTCCGAAGGGGGCGCTAGGATAGGGCCATCTACGGCTGACCCGTTTTCGGAGGAATGCAGCAAGACAAAGGCCACTAATGTAGCGGTGCTGTCGCTGGCAGGAATGACCATATCGGCGACGACCTTCGCGGCGGATTCGAAGTGCTCTCGAACATGATATTCCACCTCGCCCAGCTCCACCCGTTGACCGCGAATCTTGACCTGGGTTCCTGTGCGGCCGATGATATCGTAGCTTCCATCCTCACGGCAGCGCATCAGATCACCGGTGCGATAGAAGCGCTGGGAGGCGAGAGGCAGTGGAAACAGTGAACGCCATTGTGGATGCAGGATGAACCCCCGCGCTGTTTCTTCTGGCTTGTTCAAGTACTCCTGCGCCAGACATGGTCCCTCCAGAAGTAGTTCGCCAACAGCACCCACGGGAACAAGCTGTTGAGGGTCTTGTGGGTCGACCAGCCAGAAACGCGCATTCACAGGGCGACCAATACAGGTGTTATCGGCTGACGGGGGCAGCGGATCAGACACAGCACAGATGCCAGCCCATTTTGTCAGGCCATAGGCTTGAAGTAGCTGGACCTCAGTCGCCCAGGTCTTGAACAGGCTACGCGGGAGGGGCTCTCCTGCCACGACAAGTGTCTTGAGGCAGGGGATGTCGTTGTATTTCAGTCCCTGGATGACGGAGGGAGTAAGGACAGCCCAAGTGGTCTGCAGTTGATTGATGGAGGCCGCCAGATTACCAGTGCGATCTGTCTCCGATGGAATGCAGATGGTTGCCCCCAAGGTTAGGGTGCAAAAGACCTCGATGAGGGCCATGCCAAAGCCACAGGACGCGAAGTGAAACACCCGGCTATCCCGTGTGATCTGGAGGGCCACGCTGTGCGAGGGGGTCAGGCTGGCAAAGGCTGCATGGCTTAGCAAGCACTCTTTGGGGGTACCAGTGCTTCCAGAGGTAAACAAGATGTACCCTGCGGCGCTCCCGGAGACAGGTGGAGGGAGTTCGGTGCTGGAACGGTGCATGTGTGCAACCGTGAAGTCGTTGAGGATGACGACCCGGTCTATGATGCCTTTGACACGCTCGCAGTTCTGGTTGGAGGTCAGAGCCAGACCAGCCTTCATTTCATGAATCATGCCACGCAACCGGCTGGCTGGGGCCGATGGGTCAATTGGCACGTAGCACCCTCCAGCCTTCAGCACTGCCAGGCCTGCGACCACAAACCATTTGGACTTTTCAAACAATACTGGGACAGCGACCCCGACACCGACTCCGAAACTGTGTAGATAAGCAGCGACTCGATCAGACAGCTGGTCTAGATCTTTATATGTCAGCTCGCCATCCCATGATGACACCGCCAGCTTCCTCGGCGCCGACGTCGCGTTAAAGTGGATGACTTGGTGGATCAACTTCGTCGATTCCGTCCCGTCGGTGTTATTCCAGCGTGTGATATCTTCGTGGTTCTGTCTACTGCACAGGCTGGTCTCTCGAACGGTCTGTTGTGGAACTCGCCGCAGACTGACGATAAGCATGTTCGACGGTGCTGGCAACGTCACGCGCCTGTTTCTTGGAGAGAATACGACCGTCATACTGCAACCCTAGTTTCACGTTGGATTGGTCGATCGTCAACCGGACCTCTACCGCGTAGTGTGGGCCATCTTTCTTTCCTCTTTCTTTCGGGCATTGTGTTGGAACCATTATGTCGAGTCCCTCGCACGATGTCACCACTCGCACCGATAAACGCGTGTTGTATAGCTGGTTACTCGGTGAAGACATCGGCAAGCTTTGGACACAAACCTCATCGACGAGGTCTTGCAGCTTTGTGTGTGGCGTAATCGAGACACGCAAGCATTGCTCCCCATCCGCTGATATGGGGCCATCTGGCATAATAACACAGAACCCAAAACTCACATGGTCAACCTCGCAGAAACTGTGGAGAGTCAATGACCAGGCCGCCTTCACGAGTGGCAGTAACTTCACGACCCCAAGACGGTGCAGCCGAAGGTCAAGCTTTGAGATATCCACCGGGACCTCAAAATGCCCATGCGGATGGTCGTGATGGGAGCTCTGTGCAAGGACTGGGAAGAGACACGGGTCTGCCTGTGAGGACATATTTCAAGGTTCGGTGTGTTTCGTGACCGAGACAAGCAATTGTGATTAATCGCTGTGGGAGAATGATATGGACACATATATGATCAGCTGGCTCAGTGTCCGGTAACGATAGAGGCCATGTCATATTAAGAGGAAAGAACCAGTCCTCCTAGCGCAGGAAATCGAAACTAAGTACGCCAGCCAGCATCACCGACGAAGGCACCTTACATTGATCTGTGAGCGAAAATTTGGTCCCAAATCTTGACATCTATGTGAAAGCACCATGCATAAGCCAATGTGCCCTTGAGCAGCATTCGCTCTCAATCGAAGCCACCGCCATCGTTACAGAAATAGGTGAGACACGCCAGGGCTCTCCTACATCGTGGGCCTGCCCATGGCCCTTACAGCACAGCGATGGCACCATGTCAACACACCGACGGAGACCAAGACCCGCCTAGGTAACAGTTTCATCAGCTCGCGTCTCAATGGATACTGCAAGGATGCTTTTGTGGCCTGCGGAGTTCGAACAGATTATACTTGCTCCACTCCAGTCCCTTGCTTGTGCGGACAACACCCTGGGGGAACAGTAAGCATAATGTCCACCATACTGAATCAGGGGCAGAAGAAAAGAATCCTACCCAAGGGCAGCTCGATAACCACGCTGCTGGGTGATCCTACAAAAGCAGCGTCACGGGTGACAAGATCTGTAAGTATTCGTGCAACAAACTCCACACGCTGTCGGCTTCATCGCGACATTTTGGTACTATGAGGATGCATGCACTTCTGCAGCTGCAGGGAACTGCTTGGAAAGGGCCAGACTCGGCCCAGCTCTGCGAGCAAGTAAGAAATATGGAGCCCCCTTGCCTTTTCAATACCCGCTAACGGATCGTCTTGCGACTGTGGAAAGTGATCTCCGTCCCTCAATTTGTACATCCCTTATCCTTTTCGGCAGATTGTCAGTCAGAAGACCCCGTGAACATTCTGGCGCCATCAGTGTTCCTATATCTCTGATTGGGAGCCTTCTATCGTATATCTCTCCCACGATTAAAATTAACCACTCTGCAAGTACCACATTATGGCGCAGTGTAACGTATCCTAGATTGCCCCTTGACTGTCCGCTCCCAATCCATGGCAACAGCTTCTCCCTGCCCCTCCATCCACTCTGGCATCGACAAGTTGTACCCCCCAAAACAGCACCCTCCTCTACACTGTTACCCCTTACCTACCGTAATACAGTAAGCCGCCCCAAATGGTATACTATGTGTTCCCTAAAGGGGGTTATGGTATAGTAGTCCCATACTGTAGGGCCTCCTAACTCTGGAGCAGATTGACTTTTGACCGACTAATAATGCACTTGTGGGCTTGAGTTATTGTTAAGGCCTATTCAATGCATTTCGTGAGGGACATCACGCTGTCTACCTGAGTTGGTGCTGCTGGTGGTGATCACCCCTACGTTACTCCCGATATGTTTACTTGGTTGGGACCGTGGGCGTTTCATAATATGGGTTTAAGAGGATAAACAGTCGAGGAACACTGATTATATAGTAAGGGAGAAAGTGAGAGACCAGGTAAGACTGAAATATTTAGAGGAAAATGCTCTTGAATCTAGGTAAGTTGGAGATAGGATAAGAAAACAAGAGGGGTGGAAAGAAATCTGATTGGAAAAGGCCATGGAAAATGAAGGGGGCAGCTATTGCGGCCTAGAACCCAGATGAGTGTCGGGAGGCCATTTAGAAGATAAGCCCGGTCAAAAGACAGAGAAGGGATCGGAATGCCTACAGCCCGGGGTCAAGGTGCGTGGTACTAGGCAATGGGGTCGTTATGTGTTAACAAATGACGGCCGAAAAAGGCCTCGTTCGTGGCTGAAAGTGGCAGCCATTTGGTAAATCAAAATCATCAGATATAACAGCATTTTTACTCCAGAGTGTGAATTTAATTTGATAATACTGTAGCTTAAGGATATTTAGTATTGTGTGCTTACCATGTTCAATATAATATATTGAACTTACGGAGGATATATATTCATTGTCTAATGTATCTTATTATCCTCATAATATGTCTAAAAGAATTTTCAGAATGTCCTACCCGAAACCTATGTGATTTGAACACATCTGTGAGGCATTCGCTAACTGTCCTTTATAATCACTGACACCCGACGGTTGGCTCTGAGCTCACTGTGGAAACAGGTTGATTTCTGTCCCCACCCCACCAAGCTCCCTAAATCATGGCAAAAATAGGTAAATTCCTTACTGATCAGAGCATTTAAACACTCGTTCCCCCTTGCGGGTGTAGTTGACCTGATGAGGCGGGCCCTTACCGTGTCACTTCCACGCGAGGGATATGTATCTGGAAACAAGTTTCCCGACTTTTCTGCGGCAGGACATGGGTAGACCGCTCTTGCTGTCCTCCTTGAATATATAACAATATCCAGGATCCGGCGGAGTGCTGAGTGAATTGTGTTCTGGACTATCGTTCACACCTTTTTGACCGACCAACGAGATAGATCGTCATGGGTTCAATCTCCCCCCCGTCTCCTGCCACTGTCAGTCGGATAGAAAGCTTCGAACAGATCGAAGCACTTGGCGACCGAGAGGCCTCCGTGGTCACTATGTTCAGCGGTGGCCTGGACAGCACCTACCTGCTCTTCTATCTTCACCGGCTCGGATTCAAAAATGTCTACGCTGTCGCGGTGGACGTCGGGGAGCCCGTCAACCAGGCCAAACTGACCGACCTGGCCGCCCGTTTTAATGCAAAATTCGTATATCTCGATGGCAAAGACGAATTCGTCGAACAGGGCATCAAACCAGCCATTCGGGCTCACGCCAGTTATCTCGGAATGTATCCGCTCAGCAGTTCGCTCAGCCGGCCGGTGATCGCCCGCTTAGTCGCCGATTATGCCAAGTCATTGGATTCGAAGCTCCTGCTCCATACTGCCAATCTATCGCAAAACAGCCTGCGCCGGCTCAACAACAGCGTTCAGCGCAGTGGGTTTTCCGGGTTGTATGGAAGCCCATACGTGCGTTCGGTCTGCTCCCGCGAGCATAAAGCGGCCGAACTGGCCAAAGCCGGCTTGGCTTTCATGTCAGACCGCAAGCTGAGCGGTGATGAAAACTTGTGGTGCCGAGAGTTTGAGAGTGGTCCATTGGATGATCCGGAGGATTTCACCATCCCAGAAGATGCGTATGTCTGGACACAAAGCGTCGTCAATCATCCGCCGGAGAAGGTCAAACTCGGCTTCGAAAGTGGCCAACTTGTTTCCGTCAACGATCAAAAGATGGCACTGATCAAAGCCATCCCGCTGCTGAACAGCACAGTAGGAAAGTTTGGTCACGGCCGCTTTGTCGGGCTCGAACCCATCATCACAGACAAAAAGGTTCTTGAGGTCCGCGAAGCTCCCGCCGCCGCGATCATCATGGATGCGCTCCGCCATCTTGAAGTGGCTTCGCTGAGCACCAAATCGCTCGCGCTGAAACAGGAGCTGGAGCAGAAATGGGTCCTTGAAGCCATAACTGGTCAATGGGCAAGCCCAGTCCACACCATGTGTGACCGCTCCATGGCCTCCATCTTAGAGAGTGTCTCCGGGACGGTGACTTACGTTGTCGGTCCAAGCAGCTTCTTGCCCTGTTCCATAATAGCACGGAATCCCGCTTATGTGCGGGATAGGGACGACTGGGAACTACGGACTGCTACAAACCCCGCAGGTTTGCCTTCCATTGAGCTTGTCTAAGCAGAGAAAGACAGCCTCGTCTTCCGGGCCTTTCCCATCTGCGGCCACTTATTTCTTATTCCTTGCAGCTCTATAGCTGTCTGGCTCACAACAAAATAAGATAGAACGACCTGGTATAAAAGGTTTCTTGGTTGAACTATTAGCAAATCTTTTGTTTCTTTAGTATGTGAATTAATGGGTTGATACGGGTCTCTAGTTGCATATGTGGCTGCCAAATCTTCTCGCATGGCTCCGTTGCAACCATATACGGGACAGCTCGGTGATGAGTGGGCCAATCCGCTTGTTGCAACTCTTGTCAATCCCGAAAAACTTGAATAGCTCGTCGACTTTCTTGTTTGTTAGAGCATGAATTGCTGCTTCTATGGTTCCTGTCAGGATAGCTCTACCATGGTACCACGACGGTTGGTCTATACCTGAGACTGCACGGTGCCGGGACCTTCCAGGGTTTCCATTGAAGACGTTTTGAAATGGTACTCCAAGGTGAAAGGAGAAAGCTAGGCCAACGATTATGGACACAGCTTCAAGGCACCAAACAGCGCAACGCGGCAGGTTTCTGGAGCCAGACTGACAATGTTGTCAAAATAAGGGCAACCAAAATTAGTATTTTTGATACCAGCGGTGGAAAGAATGCAACAAACTCAATACTCTCGGAAATGTTAGTGGTGTCGGCAAAAATGGCATGTTCAACGTGGACGATCTCCGTGTCCCGCTTGCGTTGAAGGTCCAATTGCTTGTAGGGAAATGCGAGGATCCGCAGGGCCGATCAATTATTTTGTTACATCGCATATTACTAACAACCAGTAGATAGGTGAGGGTGTAGACAGCCTCTCCTAGAGTTTGGATTTGTGGTTACAGAACGAGCATTCGCAGTTTACTGATATGATGAGACTAACGCTGCGGGAACTAAATGCATAATTCTACCTCTCTCATTTTTATGGATACACCTGCGTAATGAGCATATGCATGTGTTATGTTATCTCTCCTCAGGAAAGCTTATAGGAATAGAAACTAGCGCGTTCTCAGAACCACATAAGACCTCACCTATCTGAGGAAGAACTGTCGATCAATCAAGTAATGGAGTAATGGATACATTCAAAGGAGTGCAAAAACACTAGAGTCTAGAACAGGTAGGGTCCTAATGAAAGCCGCTCCCCCTCTGCAGACCGCTTAGGATAGAGACTTTCCATTTTTTTGATTGCTCGCTTCCTTCTGGCGATGGTACTTGCTGGCTGCACGCCGATTATGTTCGAAATACAGCTCAGGACGTCGGATCAACATGCCTCCCACAAGGGTTATAGAAGATCGGGATAGAACAATCTCCAGGGTATCTGGCCATTGGACTTACTAGTAATTCAACTGATTTGTATATGGAAAACTATAACGCGCCGTCATTTTGCCCAGCCTTCACAGTATCCGTCCCAAGCAAGGAATGTAATGGCATAATAGCCAAGCAACCGCCCATGAAGCTGCTATATTCATCGCACCGACAAGTACAGTGAGAACCACTGGACCAAGCAGCTTCCAAATTTTTTGAAGTTGAGCACTGTTGCCACACATCCCATCGACGAGTATTTCTAGAGCTAGGCTCACTAGAGGATGAACAAGGAAGGCAGCGTATGAGTAACGAGCTATGGGCGGGCGAGGAGAACTCTGAATTTGCTCGCTCTTAGCGTCATTCTTTAGTCCAGTCATCCCATTCCTTCCGGAACATAAATGAGGGAGGGAATAACCCAGATAGATTGGGAAATCCATATGAGTCACAAATAACGCAATCAGGCTTGGACCAATCAACGCCATCCCAAGTTCATTCCAGGCTGCGTATAACAAAGCTGGAAGATTCAGACCTCCAACCAGCAGTGGTATAAGTTCTTCCCCCAATACTGCGCCTCCCGTCCGCACGGTGAAATCGGCAACAGCGAGTCCCATAACCAGTTGGAAGACAATTGACAGAGCGAGTTGAAGTTTAGGGCCATATCGGCGAGGAAAGACGTCGAGTAAAAGGACGTCGTCGTATACAACGGACAAACGACCAACAATGTAGGCAAACACGTATTGAGAAAGATAACCTGGTTGAATAGAGAAGATTGGCAATGTTGTCCCAATCGGATAGAACATCCGGATAGTGAAGCTGCTCAAGACGACAAGGAGATAAAAATGTAACAGAGGGGCCTTTGATGTTCTTGCTCGTCCGATACGAGCACTATTTCCCTGGGAGCTTCGGACGTAGACCGCCGCAATTATAGAAAGCGTGTCGAAGATGAACAGTAAGCCAAGGTGCCAAACTGGTCCTTTGATGCCTCCGCCCGCCGTCCAAGAATTCATGTAAATGAGAACAATCTGGGTGGCCCAGTTGGTCGTCATACTATGCGACCCAAGTCCCACGTATCTGCCACAGATATACTTCAGAACATCCAACGCGGGGTGAAGGAACATTGTATAGAATATTGCCGGAAGCAATATTCTTAAAATCCGGCCTCTTATGAAACGAATCCGTTGTGCATTTTTTGTTTCCGGCTTTAATGTGGTTCTATCGAGATTCTTCTGAGTAAATCGTCCTGATAGATAGAAGAAAAGCCCCATAAAGAAACTTTGATTGAGTGCATTGAATGCTATTAAGATCATGGAGAACGATGTAGGAAAACATGAGGAGCGCAATGGTCCATGGCCAAACCCACCATAGAAAATTGCTGTATGATGGATGATGACAAGGGCAGTGAGAAAGGATCGCAGGTTGTCCAGAGAATGGTCTCTGGCAACCTCTCTTTGGGGCCAGGTTGAGGTTTTTGGGCGGTTGCTTGAAAACCTACGTTTCATGATTGTGGTTTCTGCTCGGAATTCAGCAGTCTTTTCACAAGTCAAGAGCAAAGCATCTTCTGTCATAATTGGCATGCGATATATCTATACCGGATCACGATAGAATGCTGCCTGATGATGAAAACTCACAGATGGGCTATTAAAAGGGAATGGCTGCAGCCTACGGATAGAACTCTCTGGATTATGGCACCTGACCTGGGCTGCAGTGTGGACTAATACGAGAGGCCAGGCTTCCTAGGCAGAGAATCAACCATCTCCAGCACGTCACATCTCATGCTCTGTTGTTAAGCTAAATGTATCTATCACACAGATAAGGGAATTACGACCGGTAGAAAACATACACATCAGCTATGGAGGGAGAAGAACGGCGATTGGCTGCGGAAGGAGTCAGGTGACATGCAAATAATCAAAGGAGGCATGCAGTTATAAGTTTATAACTGTTCGAAATCAGATCTACCATTGCTCTTCAACATTGATTCAGGCTACTTTGAATGCAAATATGTTTAGGAAGAATGTCCCAAGATTGATTTTCTGCCCGACCTGTGTTTCCTTTTGGCACACAGTGTCTCTTCCGCACGTGATGGGTCTAATTCTCGTATTCGGCCAAGATAGGGGAGGGCCACTAGCCACTTGGACTCAACTTTCTCAACTTTTCCTTATTCTTATTGTCACCGAGGACAGCACTCAACATGGGCCGCTGGTGGGGACTCCCGCTTCCCCCAGAGATTATTCTGGAACTGTTTGAGTATTTGGAACCCACGGATGTCGTGGCTCTCGCGCAAGCCGCGGAGGGGTTCGCCCAGCTCGCTGTCTCAGCGTACTCATCTAGTCTCCGCGAACATGGACGAACGATATTGTTTTCTGCAGTTACATGTGGACATGTAAGCATTGTCCAGCGTTATCTGGAGGGAGGAGCCGATCCATGCGCCGCTGATGATGAGGGATACACGCCATTGCACTGGGCCGCTGCTTTCGGTCACTGCAACGTGGTGTCTTTACTCATTGATGTGGGAGCTGATATTCATGCACGTCATAAGAATGGACTTACTCCACTGGATTACGCCATTATATCAGGATATGATCGCGTTGTGGAGGTTCTTTTGAATAAAGGAGCTACCATTACGGATGTCAGGATCGGCAAGGCTCAAAGAACGACTCTACATGCGGCTGCTATCAAGGGATATAGCAAGATCGTAGAGATGTTACTAAGCCGCACAGCTCCTATTGATGTCAAGGATGCCCATGGTCATACGCCTCTTCATTTGGCTGTTTCGGAAGGGCATCTTGAGATAGTTCGGGCGCTGCTTTGTGCTGGGGCAACCGTCGTCATTCAAGATGAAATAGGCGACTCACCACTGCACTTCGCTGCCGGCAACGGTTATTTTGCTATCGCACAGGAGCTTCTGAATAAGGGAGCAGACCCTTCTCTGCAAGGTCACGAAAATGCTACGCCATTGCACCAGGCATCTTTATTGGGTTTCGTTGACGTTGTCGAGCTTCTTCTAAAATCTGGGGCAAATGTGTCTGCTCAACGTTCAGATGGACAAACTCCTCTCCTGCAAGCCAGTGGCGCCGGCCACGTTGCAATCGTGCGGCTGCTTCTAGGTGCCGGAAGCGGTCCTTCAATTCCAGATGAGGATGGGAACACGCCACTACACTTCGCTGTCCTTTCAGGGAAAGCAACAATCGCTGAAATGCTGATAGAAGCTGGAGCGCATGTCGATAGCGTAAATGACAAGAAACAGACCCCCTTACACTGGGCAGCAAAAGGACATGAAGAGATGGTCCCTACTTTGCTGAATCACAAAGCTGATTTCCATGCTTGCAGCCGTACAGGGTGGACTCCGCTGCATTGGGCAGCTAACGAGGGCCATGTTGGCATAACGACAGCTTTATTGAAAGCCGGGGCTCTCGACCAGATTCAAAATCAACATGGGGAGTCAGCGCTGCACTTGGCCGCTCAGAAAGGTCATGAAGCTGTCGTCCAATTGCTTATCCAAAGGGGCAGCAATCCACATCTCGCCGACAATAAACTTCGCACAGCTCTGCATTATGCAGCTGGCGAAGGACATGAGAATATGGTAAGAATGTTGCTGAGTATCAAAGTCAGATCGGACGCCAGAGATATCGATGGTCGGACTCCGCTTTACTATGCAGCACTCGATGGACATATGATGATCGCAACAATGCTTCTTGACTTGGGCACCACCCTTGACGAGACCGTCAACGAAGCCTTTTTAGAGGCTGCAGAAGCGGGGCATGAATTGATGGTTCAACTTCTCATCATACATGGCATTGATCTGTCTTTCAAAGATACAAGCGGATATACAGCGTTGCACCGAGCCGTTCTGGGGAGTCAAATTAAAGTTCTCGAACTTCTTCTCAATACAGAGGCTGATATCTCTGCCCGGGATAACAGAGGAAAAACAGCATTGCATCTTGCTGCCCAGGAGGGCGAGGATGAAATTGCCCAAGTTCTCTTGGGAATCAGTGAAATAAGGAATCTCCAGGATTGTGATGGCTGGACGGCTCTGCATTGGGCGGTTAACAACGAACATGAAAACACCGTCCAGTCTCTATTAGATGCTGGTGTTGATCCTGGTATCAGTTCCTTCAACGCATGCACGCCGCTTGATTTAGCAGAAGTTGGGGCTCTAGAAACAATCGAGCAGATGCTACGAGAGGCATTAGCAGCGACAGATAGACCGACCATTGGCGACGCGCCTCCATGAGAATATCGATGTATCCTATCAAGTCGAGGGCCGGTTAATCACCACCAAATGCCAGGACTGCAAAGCTGCAGTTTAGAATATTTGGTTAAGATTATGATATATAGTCACCACTTATTATTACCTAATAACTGCATGTTCTTATAGAATACTTACTACACTTTACCAGCTTGGCTATTTGTGATGTAGTGAGCTTGTTCCTGCTGCTTATCATGTACAATCCTCTTATGCTGCTAGGGAGCCGAACCAGTAACAGTGTTGGCCCCATACTAATTAGGAATGACCATAAGGTCCAGTAAGTGCAGAGTCTATATCTACTATAAAGTCTATATTTACTTCACTAGAAGTCTAGAAGTTAGAGTTGCATAACCAAACCGCTAAAATCGACCCTCACCGAACTCGCAGCGGTGAGGGTTCGGTTCCTAGCCTAAAGAATCGTACCAGTTTCGGTTCCCTTAGGGTGAAACCAACTCGAGTTCGGTTAAAACCATCGGTTACGCTTTTTGAGGTTCTATCCACCAAGGTTAACCAACCCTCACTGTTTTGCTTAGTAATCTCTAATTTCTACGATTTATCTAGAAATATTAGTATCACTAGATAGCCATAGATCTAGGCTATGTAAACATATAGATACCGATTCAAAGTAGCTAGTGGTTGGTGAGGTATAAGGGAATAATCATTTTTGTCATGGGTTGGTGTAGAAGTGGTGGTGTGTATATGTATATATAGATCGACCTTCGACAATCACTATAGTCTAAGAATAATTATTAGCCACTACTCATCCAACCCTATAGATATTAAATTAATATTTTAGACCTAGACTAGTATGATGATAATAATCATATACTCATATAAAAAAATTAATTTCCTATAGGCATAGTGATAGTATGGTAGATAGTATGGCAGTCAATGCTAGATTGAAATTCAAAAAATCATTGAAATTAATCTGTTTGTGATATATAAACCAAGATCAAACCAAACTGTATCTAACTATAGTTAGTTAGTGACTATCTATCTAGGCCTAGTGGCGGTTTTTATGGTTAAACTCGAATTAAATCGGAACAGATCAATCAGGTTTGGTTCCGATTTCTAAAATTTCGACTCAAAATCGCAGCGCTTCAGTGCCAACTGGTTTTGAACTCGCCCGAACTCGGACCGAATGCAACTCTACTAGGGCCACTACCTATTGTTGGCAATGTGCGCTCTTGCACTGATATTGGGCAGCCTAGGATGATAGTACAGTCTGCGACAGCTCCTATTCAATCCACTCTGTGCAAGCCCTAGCTTTGTGGAGACGGCGAGGGTGCTCTATAATCATGATAAGGGGATGATTCTTAAGCAATAAACCCATAAATGAACGTCGCTGAGCTTTATGACAGCGATGGTAGCGCTCATCTGTGTTCCCTGTGGACACGGTGAGTATCCAGTTTGAGTGGTTACTGATTGGAGCCAATGACTTTGGCATGGACTGTGCTCATCCTCCCAGTTTGTGACAGTCGAGGGGCGTCATGGTATGGGTGATGGCCGAACCTGCCGGGGAAAATATAGTGCTTGCAACGGGTTCAGAGTAATAATTCGATCCTTGGTCCGCCAGTGCCCAAGAAGTGCCTAACGACTGATCGATGCGCTTCGCACTCAATTTACCACCTTGCATCATGAATTCTTCGTGTCTTGACTCTTGAAAGGCGTAAATAGACTACCTACAAGAATGTCCAGCAGCGAAGTATCATGAACTGGATGGCGTATGATATCATTCAAGACTTATCATTCTACGGCAAATAAAGATAACTGCTTTCTGACAGGACGATATTCCAGTCTTTGCTTCCACCTCTTGATTCTCTAGTCGTGCTCACAAGATGACTTTCCGCACTCCCTCAAAAAGGCGAGTAATAAACACCCAGGTAGGGCTTCGAATGGCGATACGAGAAAGAAACCCCTGAGTGTATGTAATTGGTTTTCGTAAAGTCAAGGCCGGGACTGCCAGCGAGGTCAACTCTAGTCCAGCCTGTTGCCGCATGCACCCACCACAGGGTCAACTTACTAGTATGAGCCCACTTTATCCTGGTACGTGCTGGCCAGATCCGTCCAACCCAGAATCTTGTAGAACGCCACGAGTGCGTCCATTACTTCCGCATCATTCATTCCCCGGAAAGTTTTTCTTGAGAGACAGGGTCCAGTTCGCCATCATGACGGGTCGGTAGTCCTTGAGAGGAGGTGTCCCAAAAGTAAAGTCCCGGCCGGATGTTGCTTCGATACCCTTCAGGGATCTCAAGGAGATCCCACAATTGCCTCAGGAGGGTCAGACCATCGGCACATTGAGGATCTCCCAGACGTTTCCCGCGAAGAGTCCACATGTCCGCTACCCGATCCCACGATACCACCTGGTCGGTGACGTAGAATTTCAGGCGACTGCGCTCGGGAGTGCACAGGTCGACACCAAGAAGGAACGGGGCAATCGCGGTATCTGTTGGGTGGCCGTCGTCCTGCAGGCCGAGGGAGGTGCAGAGATGATGCACGGGTTCCTTTAATCCTGAGAGAGCGAGCCTCTCGATGGAGTCGAGAATGAGCTTTCCTGGCGGGATTCCAGTCGCCATCGACTTCACGCCTGGGAAGAAGAGGGCCTTGGCGCTGATGCCGCCGTTCTGGAATTCCACTGCCAGGGTTTGCTGGCCTCGCCCGAACTTGGGGAGGGGGGCTTTTTTCTTGAACAACCGGCTTTCTTAATCGGTAGTCACCAAAAGTTCGTGTTGGAAGTGCCTGAACCGGGCTAGATCGATGGTGTCGTCAGACACGCAAGGCGGGTTAGACATTCGTCTGGCGCTATCATGTTGGAAGCATCGACGCCGGATTCTGCGAAGTGTGAGAGTGGTTCGAACCCAATCCGCACTATATTGTGTAGGAGATTCCAGCCCAGCTCGAAAGGGACGCCATATGTGGTCACATTGCTCGGTGCCCGTCCAGCGACTGGGAAAGTGCCGAGGTATGGAACCAGAAGTCGCTGCAGGAGATAGAGGCAAGGAAGCTGATCCTTCTGCGGATACTGAGCATCACGCAGAAGCTTGAGCAAATTGGGCCTAGTATATTCCCACCAACGTCGCTGGACGTCGTTGGGAAACCACGAGTACTTGTGGAGGAGCTTGAATGCCCCTTCTTGAGGGCACAAAACATCAGTTGCTATGGTCATTGTAGGACAGGGATACGGATGCTAGAGAGAGATAAAAGGTCGAGAGTTGTAGAGAAGCGGACTGTCTGGGGGGGCTCTACACGGAGGATAGGCCACCAGTGGATGACGCAGACTGATGTTCTGAAATGTGCCGTCCGAACTGGCAAAAGCATTCGGCCAACAGACGGTAAGGGCTCAAATGGACGTAGACGCCCCTCTGCTTGAGGGCCTCACAAAGTCAGGCTTTCGGCTGAACTCCGACCAAGACTATGCCGGAATCTACGTGAGCTACCTTCAAAGGGCCGGGGGGCTACCATATCGATGTAGGGGCGTCGCGCATGATTATCGAAGGCAAAATCAACGGATGGTGCATAATGCTCATCAATTTTCGTCTCATGGTTATGGCTCTGCTTGGTAGGAGCTACATTCACTCAAAGGCACTGCCACTGAAGAACCGGTTGGCGGACGTAGCGCTAAAGAGGAGGTGCTTCCTGCGTTCGACCTCCCATCAAAGCCCATTCCATTGAGCGGGATACCATCCCTGTTCCTCGGTGTTCCCCCCCGAGTTTCACGAAATAAGGGTGGAGGGTATATTGACTTTATACAGAAACTCGATGCTCTTCGAAATACAGGCATCGTGGTTGAGACATAGATAATGGTGTTCCAAAAGCCCTGTAGAGAAAGGACCAACGCGCCAGCCAAGTTCAAGCCGAAATTGGGCTCGCTAGGGTGGACGAGACCGTATATCCGGTTAATTGACGACGGGATCTGGGAAAGAGAACAAAGTCAGTAAATTGCACCCACAATCAGAGACATGCCCTCGAAACAATGTGAGCTGGTAAGAGGAGGGGCCCGCCGACAGGAGATAAGCAGGGTAGCACAAAATGAGGCCAGTAGGGGGAAGAATAATAACCATACCCAAGTAACTACCATGGCTATAAAGAAGAGGAAAGAATATCTTAGATAGCCCCACATAGCCCTATTACTTCCGTGTTGAGCATCTATCCTGTTTTGAGATCTGGATTGTTGCGATTCGATGCAGACAGCATATGGAGCTGCCCCTTCGGCTGCCAGGCGTCCCTCGGCACCTGTAGTTACTTGAACGGTGATTGAGTGACACTTTCTGATTGTTTCACTGGCAGATAGTGTATCTTTTGCACTTTTGAAATCTCTGTGTTTGCGGAAGATGTCGCTACCCACTTTGGCATATATCGCAAATGTTGCGATGCTGACAGCCCTTCAAGGACGATGAGAAACGGAGGTAATAAGGTTGGATTATGCACAAACATACCATACTGGACCATAGAAACACACCAGACGAAGGAATTGCCATGGCCCGCTGATCGAGCACCAAATCTGTCTGAGAATTACTACGCTGCTGCATTCGTGAATATCCGGGTACACCTACCAAAGCAGGTCCATAGATCCTTCCTCGCTCATCAGTCTTGATGGATATCAATACGGTCGCGAGCACCAGAGGTAGCCCATAACACAGAAGGAAGTACCACTTTTCCAGCTTCTTTATATCCTCTTCCGTGTACCTCCGGTAAAAGGTAAGATAGATATTCAGGGCCATGCAAAAGGACCATAATGAATCCGCAGGCATCCAACTGTGCATGTCCAGGGCATTAATAAATCAGAATATTTTGCAAGATCTGTCAGCGTAGTGAGTGAGTAGTGACGTACTACTGGATGAAAAATGCCTGTGTTTGACATAAGGCAGAATTTGGACCCGCTGTGATTCCATCCATGCTCATCAGAGAAGCAACGGCGGAAAAGATATTCCCAAAGGATGCATAGAAAATTAATCTGTTGATTGGCCTGCGAAAGGCAGACGATACGCAATACGTAATAAAGATTAGCAGGCAGCCCAGCAGGGAAGCCGTCCCGCCCACTCTCTCTGCTAAGGAGACTGCGCGAAGTTGCTCCTCGGTCAAGGCCATAGCATATAATTGATCATCATTTTCGGAAGCAGCTGCACCACCACACTTGCAGTATTTAAATGATCAGAGGAGATGCGCGTTGGGAATGGTCCCTCGAAACAAATTTCAACATTGGCTCACCCAATTCGAGAGCGGAGACGCCTACATATCTAAGTTGTGTGGCAGAGGAAGTAAGACAGGATTCGCACATGGTTTCCAGTATTCAATGGACTATTAGCATGATCCTGCGGGGTACTAGAATGGCGGAATCTAAGTTCAACTGGGCCTTGGGACCTTGCCTTTCTGCACCAAAGTCAGTATTTCCACCAATCCTGAAAACCAATCCGCGAAAGTCTAATGAAATAACCACAACTGGTGAGCAAACTTTTCCTGTGAACTCTGTCCACACTGGGTAACAGGTGGATGCAGGAGTTTGGAAACACGACAGCAACACCTAATCCGAGTTGTGCCACTCTCAGTATTAGTGATTATCAATGCCCATGTTGAGTACAGAGCGCTACAGCTGAACCAGATCTCTTGCACCACTTGCTATAGACCAGATGATGGTGTGTAATGTTGGAATGCGTTTGATTTTGTATCAGCCAGTCAGCTCAGGTGCCGTTTGTCCAACCGTGGAAGCGTCCAAGTGTTCCAGAGTTCAGACCCAGCAACGTGCAACGCTGCGGGGAAGCTTGGCAGCCCTGCTACAGCTGGTTCAGTTTAAAGCACGTCTATGGATAATCTCTTCGAAGGCCTGTTCTAGATACAGGTAGGAACACGCTGATAAACCAGACTCTGACCTCCGAGAAGGAATACGAGCCCTGAGATACGAAGACCAACTGTACAGATGCTGCATCAATTGAATTCCCTTTTCAGTCAGCAGTTAAGACTCTTTGCTCCAGTACCTATACAGTAGCAGGCGCCGTAAGTGTTCTTATACTGTTTATATAGTGTAGGCGTTCTTATTCACTGGAACAATAATGAAATAGCAGGGCCAGGTCCTACCTTGAAGCGACCAATCCTATCAAACTAAAACCCCTATTTAGTCGTTCGGCCGAGCCCCAGGCATCATCACGTGACCATGCAACTGCCCCTTAAACAAAATTTCAAAGAAAAATAGACCATCGATCTGGGACATTTGAACATCGGTTTATTCGCAATGAGATAATGAAGGAACAAATGGATTCCATAGTGCGCGAGGGCTTTGACTCCCATATCAACCTCGTCTGGAGTACATCACGAGACCCCGTGGTGGAATACAGGCTAGTCAATACTTCGAGTCCCAGAAGGTTCGGTCCGCTGGGGCGCGTAGCTGGGGCCTATTTTGGACGAAAAACTGCTTCTGCAAACTTGCCAGGGAGCGGGGAGCTCCACGTGTTCCTGATACAGCGCAATTTCCTCGCTTCGTCAAGCCCTCCAAAGGCTATATGGGCCAGATGATCGACGAGAACTTAGTCCGTCATAATGAGAGGGAGCTGGAAGATGACATTTGTCGTATCGAGCTGCGGCTCCGCATATCCAGGCTGCAATGAACTTGTCAGGTGAGAAGATAATTGTCCACCTTTTTAAAGCCTTTAGCATGTGACTCTGGAGGCTTTTAAGGCTGGCATATTCTGTAGTAGTCATACAGGATGCAATGTAGATCTTTAAGTCAACAGCAAAGGGGAGAGTCTTTATTATCACTGTTAATCCCCAGCTACATAACATTCCTGAAAAGCAGAAAGAACCCCCAACATATACTGCGATTATCTAAATTTCCCTGAAGGTCACCCTGCTTTGGTCAATGTCTTCATTACCAACTATTTTCTCTATAGTAATATCCAGAGGGAGTGGCCTAAAGTTGCCGCTGCCTATAACAAGACGGCCCTAGAGTATAACAATCTGGGCTGGTTGAACAGCCAGGACGAAGCAAACGTTCAGCATATGGTGGACGAATATAGCTTTCAAGGAACCGTGTTTTACCTGGCCTGCAAGTCATATCCTCTCCTAAACAGATGTAGAATGGCCCAGAGTATAGGGAGCCTTATTAAGTTTGATCTATCTCCTGGAATAGTGGATATATGCCGCAGAACAGGCCCCTATAATTAAGTCTACGTCTCCAATATAGAGACTTTTCTGCTTCAGTATTGTGACTCTACTGAGGTAGACTAAATTGTTTATTTCAGCGCAGCTCACTTCCTGTCACCACACAAGATTGTATTTTTTCCTTGTTCAGTGCTTTGTAATTGCTACTAAATCTATCCCTATTACATTAGACAAGATCCCAATCTCTTACAATGAGCATCTCTGTGAGCGGGGCCTTTCTCATATGCACTCCATCAACCACGTTGCAATATAGAGGCCTTCGGAGAGATTGGGGTTGGTGCCTGGTCGGTGGTCAACGCCATTTCTTATGGAAGTCTCCAACCACTAGTGATGATGTATACAGTAAATTCTTCAGATTCAAAGGAGTAACCCCAAGGGATGTTGAAATTTCGAGGCCGTGGAGGAGAATTATGCATATGCGCCAGGCATTGAAGGTGAGGGAAATTTAGCTGTGTTTCCGGAGCCATCTTATTCACACTCCGACTTAACAATACTAATGCCGATTTTCTATAACTGAGGCATCTACCACTAAAAGCTTATATGGCAGAGAGTATCGTAGTTCAACCGCAATCCATATGTAAGCTGATTCGAGAGGGCTGGAGGGCGAACGACACCCTTACACTGGTTAGCCGCCCCCATTAAATTGTGAGGGAAGAGCTGAATCCCTAGTGGAAAAGGATGTTACCCAATAAGACATTTAGGTTGCGTTTGAAAAGTAAAATTGGCTCAAGCGTCTGACTCGGAATGGAATATGTAAATATGAATGGTCCAGCTATCGCCCATTTTCACTCTCCATTATGACAGCAATAAGACTAGATAAAACAAACAACAGACGTTCTCAATTCTGCGCTGTAGATCGCTACCTTAATCAAGCTTTCGTCGGCAATGCGATGCATCAAGCAAGTTCCGGGAGCTGAAACGTGTGCCAAGCTTATTGTGCCAAGGGAATCTTCCAATAAGACGATTAAATTCGTAGATAAGGCAATGACATGAAATGCCCCAAAGAGGTAAGCGGTACATCAATCGATTGAGGACCGTGGGCCTTGGCATCCAACTTGACCTCTATGCTCAGGTCATATAATCATATTCGTGTCCAGGCGCCATGACAATCGCGATAACACCACCACTGTCGATGCGATGGTGATTTTGGTCTGAAGTGATCCTTGTGGCTGTTTGCGAAAAATATAAGGAGACATAAGGACCCAAATTCCCTTGTCCATGATTTCCTGTTATCCCAGAACTCAACTTATTGCCAAGATCAAAACAAGACCCCTGGAATCAGAATGGCTTCGCAGCAGCTCTGTCCCGTCCCAAACCCGGTCGCTATCTTCGACCAGTTCATTGCTCAACAGACTGAGACGTTAGCTCTGAAGGAGAAGGTCTTATCCCTCTCTGGAGATAGTTTCGATGTGAAACTTGCAAATGGCCAGCCCATATTCCAGATTAAATCAAAGCTTATGAGCTTTCGTGGTCGCAAGTCTGTCTTTGATATGGCGGGCAATCACCTGTTCGATATCGTTAAAGAACATCTGCATATTCATACTACATTCGCGGCTGAAGATCCCAATGGAAAGAAACTACTCGAAGTCAAGAGCAGCTTTTCATGTACGTGAAACTTTTGGTCTCTTAAGCGTCGTTGCTAACTGGTATGTGTACAGTGGTGGGCTCTAAAACAATTGCGACATTTACGTCGCCCAGGACTGGCAGCACAGAAACATTGAAAATGAAGGGCAACTGGTTGGATACTAAGGTTGACATTGTTAATGAAGCCACGGGTGTGGTAGTGGCCCGGGTCGATCGCAAGTTGTGGCGAGGTCGTGAGGTATTCTTCGACCAGCAGACCTATGCTGTTATGGTAGCACCTGGGGTTGACCTCGCGCTGATCGCTGCCCTGTGTGTCTGCTTCGACGAGAAGAATAATGAGAATTAGATTGAACTGGGCTAATGAAGATCTCCTGGATGGCGAATTGTTTCATGCCTCCCCCCTCCCTTTCTATTGTTAGCATCTGCTTGTATGTTTAGCCACTTCCACGCTATTGGTATTCCCAGGTCCGCAATTATAATTTTATAGCAGCCACAGTGGACTGGATTTTCTGGTATGTCAGGGGAGAATTCTTCGTCGGTTTGTCCGGTGTTTTGCATACTTCATACAATCCTGAGAGCTATCCCCAAGAACCCTGAGCTATTGTAATCTCTGCTGTGCTGGATATCATGAGGGGGAGGAGTAGAGGTTGTTTTCTGCTTCATATTTGCCAATGGGAAAAGAATCTTCTCAGGTCCGCTGAGCAGGAGAATGGTGTAGGGCACAATGCTCATACACGAAGCGGCGGCGGCAAGAAAAATGTTATTGTTTGTCTCGTACTTCAGCCATGCAAAACAACCCGCCGAGAAGATTACCATGGGCGTGCCAAATTTATGGCATCTATTGAAGACGTTCAGCCATTGCTGCGCGGCTAAAACTGGAGAGGTCTTTGTGGCTAATTTCAAGGTGTTGACGCCGCCAGCGGAGAATGCGAAGATGGCTCCTGTATCCAGCCATAAATTAGCATTGAGATCGATTCAAGGACCTGATAGTTGCCTGTTTCAGAACAAAAGGGTTCATGAATTTACCAGAAACGAACAGAGAGGAGGTTATTCCTGCTGTCGCGACCAGAGAGGTGGTTTCAGGCATGGTGGCAATTAAAGGTCAAAGTGCCGTGACCACACTGAAGGGAAACTATTAGAGCAATTCTTTCCCTAGTTTATTAGGTGACCGCCAGGCCTTGAGTATGGTATATGATCCACCGAGGCTCAAGCCACTGATGCCAGCAAGACAAGTGGTGACAGCATACTGCAGAGTTCAAAGTACCGCCAGGGAAGGCAAAAGCCGCAAAGGCCGAGGGCCCGAGATCACCAAATTCAGGAAGAGTGACTAGCTGCTTCCGGTTTGGTAGTGGCTCGAAGAGTGGGAGAAGAAAGTTTGCGGGACCAGCTGGTTAGTAACGAAGTACTGAAGGAGTCAAGAGTGGCAGGCTCAGGGGTTCTGGACTTCTTGTACTGTGTGAAATTCGCCTCCCATTATGAAGCAATTATGGGCTTATCGGCCTCTTTAGCCCCGACCTCCGTGAATGACCATGTTCATCAATTAATTGCCTTTGACGGGCTCCCGCGTGATAACAGAAATCACGGATTCGACGAACAAAATACGACTGCTCTGCCATCGGCTCCCACCCAATATTAACTGACATCTCTCCAAGTCGTCGGTCGCACCGCAGATTCCACGCAGTGCCGATACAATGTCGGGCCTCCTGAACAAACACCTAGTCGCCAAGGCCTTCGCCATTATCACTGTCGGCGGAATAGGTACATACACGGTTTCTTCTTTCTTCGGCCAGCAGGCTTTCGCCGAGTGGCCAATGCCGCAGAGGGTCTTTGGCAAAGGGCCGGCTTTCAAGTACCTCCAACTTCATAGCTCCGAGACTGTCAGCCATAACACCAAGCGGCTTTGCTTCAAGCTTCCGGGCGGAGAGAATGCGCAAAGTGGTCTCAACCTTACCTGTAAGTTCTTGTTTGATTTCTGACATCCTGTATCGCATATAGGCTTACTGGGAACTGTTAGCTGCTCTTCTGACCTTCTGCAAACCTGGCGGTAGCTGGCTACCTGTTCTGCGACCCTACACACCGATTAGTAGGCTGGGTAAGTGACCTCCACCCCAATCCACAATCCGTCTCTCATTTTATTAGACAAGCCTGGTTTTATTGAACTCCTCGTTAAAAAGTATCCTAACGGCAAAGCAAGCACACACCTTCACAACCTGAAACCTGGGGACAGTCTGTTATTCATAGCTAGTATTCCTGGGTTTTGCTGGACGCCGAACAAATTCTCACATGTCTACCTCATCGCAGGCGGCGCAGGCATCACGCCCATTTACCAGCTCGCGCAGGGAATCCTGGACAATCCGGTTGATAGAACAAAAGTCACCGTGGTCTTTGGGGTAAACACCGAGGAAGACCTTCTCCTGCGCCCGGAGTTTGATGCATACAAACAGCAGTACCCGGACCGGTTTGATATCCATTATACAGTCAGTCGGCCGAAGAAAGGATTCGCGCCTGAGCGAGGGATACGCTCAGGATATATAACAAAGGAACTCCTCGCAGAGCTCATGCAAGGGCGAAGCGAAAAAGACACAAACGTATTTGTCTGTGGACCGCCCGCGATGGAACAGGCTTTGCTGGGTTCTAGTCCGTTTGGAAAAAGGGGGAATGGTATCCTAGAGCAACTGGGATACTCGAAAGATAAGATCCATCGGTTTTAGGGGCATTGACTCGGTGAATATGTATTATATCTCGCTCAAATCATATCTCCTGCTATATGAACTCGGCGGTAAACCCCCAACAAACGGTAGCAGCCATGTAACCCTTCCAGAGGAGGCGCCTCGGAGCATTTACCCACTCATCCTAAACGTCAAGGGTGTACACAGGTTCCAAGGTATGCAGGTGTATCTTTTGTTGCTTCAGTGGCCATCATACACTGTCACCCATCATACTGTAGGCGCAACATGAACATACAGAAAACCCCGCATAATATTTCGGGGGGGGATCCTATTGCGGGACTCAGCGGGACCTATACAAGGCATTATATTGGAGCGGCTTTTGAACTTGGGAATTAGGCCTTTCCAGATAAGTCTCGGCTTTAGTAACTGCACATTTCATTCATCTTGAGATCTTTATTTTCATCCTGATGGTGTATTTCACCCTGCTCGCCGTGTATACTCGCTATCACTTTCGACCGTTGTCACCATGACGTCTTCAATTCCAGGGAGCTGTTGCTTCACCGGCTTTCTTCACCAGGGGAACCCCAAAGGGGAGATAGAACAAATCAACAACAGTAGGGCTGATCATTCAGCTGACGAATACTCGCTGATCACAAACAGTCCGAGCCTACATTGCCCACCCTGAAGGTGACGAAAAGCCAAACAAAGCTGTCATTCTGTTGAGCGACATATTTGGCATTTTCCCCAACAGCCAGCTTGTGGCAGATGCCTTTGCCGTAAACGGCTACCTGTGTGTACTCCCTGATTTGTTTAATGGGGATCAAGTCAGCATCGGAGACTATGACGCCAAGGCAATCGATATTGGCGCTTGGATTTCCCGCCACACAGTTGATGATGTCGCCCCGATTGTCGAGGCCACAATCAAGTACCTGAGGACAAAGCTACACGTGCAAAATATTGCTGCGGCTGGCTACTGCTTTGGTGGAAAGGTGTGAATTTGATGTCTTTTATCTCCGAGACTCTGGATACTTCTGAGAGAGCCGCTGATCTCCTGCTTTCATTCATCTAAAGTATGTCGTCCGGTACCTCAAAGTAGGACAACTGGACTCCGGCTACATCGCCCATCCGTCGTTCGTCACAGAAGAGAATTGGGTGCGATTCAGAGGCCTCTCTCTATCTCTGCTGCAGGTACCATCTGCCTCTCGTGCCCTACCCGATTACTATACTTGCCGTGGCTGAATAACTCACTGACTCTTCAGAGCACGACACGATCTTCACCATGGCGAATCGCCACGCATCTGAGGAGACTTTGATCCGCACCGGACAGGAATTCCAGATTAATTTGTTTAGCGGGATTTCTCACGGGTTTGCCATTCGGGGAGACATCAAGCAGCCGCGTGTTCGGTTTTCGAAGGAACAGGCGTTCGCGCAGGCAGTGGCGTGGTTTAATCATACGTTGTAGATCCGTTATGCAGTGTGGTGGTATGGGCGAGCTTGACTTTAGATGGAGTAGCATACAGGTCACCAGGGAATGAAAGTCCGCAAAAGCCACCCTCTTCAACCTCCTCACTGGCAGGACAGGTCTGATAAATGATGCGACTTGATCGCAGCCGGACTGTTGTACCTTAAGTTATCAGTACCGTACAAATAGAGCTACGGCACATAGGTCATGGATTATCATTCGGGCCTCCAGTCCCTGATACTGCAGACTGAGAACACACACCATGACTTGCCAGTACCTGTTGGTAGGAGGACCCAGGAGTGATAATCTCCGCATTACATTTCAGTTGTAACGGGATGGAACTCCGGTGTGGAGTCTCTCGGGTTTTGCGGCTACGAAAGTGGATAGCAGCGGATACATTCCCCATTATATATCTACCACCCATTGGGATTGGCCATAGCGGGACGTTCTGGATTGAGCTCGGTTTTTGCGGGTATGCTATGTCCGGTCCCGGCAGAGAAATCGACAGCTTCTTGTCTAGCTTGAGTTGCTGGGACCAGTTGTCATTTGAGGTCGGGGATATTTGAATATAGTCACACCAGCCGCGTCTCCCAGAAATATTGCTCTCAGGATTTCTATCTTGCAACCAAAGCTAGATGAGGAAATGGCCACAAACAATGCCCCTTCCACGCCGTCTATTTTCCACACGCTCATCAATGGATCCCATATCCTTCATCAACACGGGTAGGGTTCCTAAATACTACCATGGGACGACCGGCTTATTACCATCTACAGCATCCTCGATGCGTATGGCCACCTTTCCGTGCGGCACCCAGAGAGAACGAACACCTTTTTGATGCCTCGCAACATGGCTCCCGCGCTCATGTCTTCCAGAGCCGACATTGTGGAATATCGGGTAGATGATGCTTCCCCCGTTGACCCTACTAGTCCACCTGGCTATGTCGAGCGTTTCATCCACAGCGAGATATACAAAAGATATCCGGAGATTCATAGCGTGATCCACAGCCACTCACCCGCACTTCTTCCCTTCACCATTACAGGTATTTGATGTATTTTCCTCAATTTGCAGTGCAATGTATCGGAGAAAGCCGGCTGATAGCTTCAAACATCCAATTTGAACCGATCCTTGACTGTATGGTATCTGACACTCCATGCAGGTGTTGAACTACGTCCATGCGTGCATATGGCAGGATTTATAGGTTAGCCCTCTTTACTATAGCTCATTAGTTGACCGAAAGGCAATACTTATTCACTCTATCCCCAACCAGGAAACCGTGTCCCCGTGTTCGACGTCGCAGAATTCTACTGTGAAGAAGACGTCCGCGATCTCCTGATCAGAAACCAACGGCTAGGGAAATATCTATCAGCGTGCTTCGAGGGCAGCGAAAACTCCTACCACTCGGTAGTTCTGATGCGAGGGCATGGCTTTACTGTTATTGGGGGCGGCATTGAAGAGTGTGTTTTTAGAGCTATCTATACGGCCGAGAATGCCCGGGTGCAGACTGCTTCTCTCACCCTTCAGCTTGCTGCCGGCACTGCCCCATTGAAGAATAGTGAGGATTTGTATTATCTGCAAGACTCGGAGCTACTGGCTACAACGCAGATGACCCGGTGGTCGGTCATGAGACCATGGAAGTTGTGGGTGCACGAAACTGAGGCAAATCAACTGTACATCAATAATGCTTAGGAAGCTTTACATACAACCGTTAATATATAGGAATTTATGGGGGCAAAGCTCTCCGACACCGGGCTCTGCTTTCCGGAGACTAGAATTTGCTCGTGTCTTATGGCGGCCCCCAGTCGCCCACATAATTCTAATGAACGGCAGCCAAAGCTTAAGTCTGATAAGGACTGGGGTCTAATCTCAATACCGTGAGCTTGAATGTTTCGAGCGGAACAAGGACACCATCATCAGTCATGCCGCCCATCGCGGCAACAGTTCAATGTATTCTACAGCATCGACGCACCGTGGAAAGGGTTCCTTGTCCGAGACATCCTAACGCCGTTCTACATATCTTTCTTTCCAACAGTCCTTTGTGCTGAACTGAACGTTGCCGGACCAGCGAACATCCTTCTATTCCGGAATCTCACCGAGTTCGAAGTGCTGGGCGGCCCCCCGTACGGGTTTAACCCGTCAAGCGTAGGGTTTTCCAGTTTTGCTTCGGCGTTGGCGGTATTGTGGGATCGTCCCACTCCCACGTCCCGCCAAGCCCCAGTTTCGCTGTCCGCGTCGTCCCGCGGTGGTTGTACTAAACTACTAATAGATCAGTAAGTACCTATCGGAGTGTCTTAATCAGTTTGGAAATATACTGGACAATCCAGCAGACACCACAATGTCTCCTTCTTGGACACATCTTGTACGCTTTATCGCGACGGAGGACAACCACATCCACCTCGGCCAATTAGTCAGCACAAACCGCGATGCGGGAAAGGACAGCGTCAAGGGCGTGGACATCCTCCTCTACCTAATCGAGGGAAGTATATTCGACGGCCGAGTCACGGATAAGATCATGCATGTGAAACAGGTAACCTAATCACTTAATCTAACCTAACCTAACCTAACTGTCCGCCCCTTGGTATATTCTACTCTTCTGTGAATGCTAACTTTAGATGGAACATAGATCCTCTCCCCCGTCGACCCTGTGCAATGCAACTACATCCGCTGCCTTGGCCTCAACTACACCGACCATGCTAATGAAGCAAACCTATCCCTTCCCAAAGTCCCAATCATGTTCACCAAGCCACGCTCTGCACTGGCTGATCCCTACCCGGCTACCATTAACATCCCGAAATGTGCGCAGGATGACACAAGTGACTATGAGTCCGAATTATGTGTCGTCATTGGTAAGACAGGGCGCGATATCCCAGAGACTGAAGCATTGGATTACGTCCTGGGTTATACTGCTTCCAATGACGTGTCCGCGAGAGCATTGCAGATGTCTACTGCTCAGTGGAGCTTTTCCAAGGGGTTGGATGGGAGCTGTCCTATTGGTATGTTTCTCCTCTCCCTCCTCCCTAGTTTCTGCCCGAGTTAACTACCTACCTGGTTTACTGATGATATGTGCCCCCCGGGGGGGGGGGGGGTTGTGGGGAATTGACACTGCGCTAACTAACTTGTTTTTCTAAAACATGACAGGCCCCATCCTCGTCTCACCGTCCGTGATCACCGATCCGCAGACTCTTCAGATCCGAGGTACTCATAATGGAAGTGTTGTCCAGGATGGTCACACTAAGGATATGATCTTCTCTATTAGGAAGCAGATTTCATATCTATCGCAGGGAACTACCTTGGAAGCGGGTACGATTTTGCTAACTGGGACGCCGGCGGGAATCGGTTATTTCAGAAATCCAAGGCTTGCCTTGAGGGATGGGGATGAGTTTTCAGTTGAGATTGAGGGGATCGGGAGCTTGGTCAATAAGGTTAGATATGAGTGAAAGTGGAAAGCACCTGCACCTTTGCAGTTCTTTAGAATGGATATGCTCTTTGTGTACTACCATGATTTGAGTTGATTTACCAAATCGGGCGAGGACTTTATAAGCATTCCGAGGTTTGATTGGGTTCGGTAGACTACCCCTTACGAAAGGCAAGACTTAAGTACTTTGTTTATCTGCGCGACTTCGTAGAAAGCTTCCTAGAACGTTACTATTTCATTTAAGCCAAAGCTTGTACAGGGGGAACAGCCTCCAACGCCCCATGGAGCAACACCGCTCCTACCGCGCCTAGCTGACGGAATAACCCCCAGTGTCCAATGCGTCCCATGAGATCTACATATCGACATGTGGTACTGGATTCTGATGGGCTTGGCCGCCTCTGCTGGAAGTCCAGGGACTCAAAAAGGAGATTCACAGGGTTCGCACTAATGTGTCTCAGCTCTAACAAGCTATTAGGATTACTACAAGCCTGACTCTGCTCGTACCACTCTGAAGGATCCCTGACGCCAAATTTTAGATAGCAGAACCAGATAATAGTCGCCCGGAAAAGCACTCGGGGGACATGGATCGCCGGCTCGGTTCCTCCAGCTGGCAGTGTCTCCAACAGATGGAGAATCAAAACAGCATGGATGGCACATCGCAAGCCATCGGATGAATTTGCCCATGCACAGGCATAGCCGGTATTGCGCTGAGCTTCGTCAAAGCCTTCACGCCCAAGCGCTTGCTCTAAGCGGTCCAGGTCCGCTAGGAGGCTAAGGAAGTTGGCGTGCCAAAGAGCCTGCAGACAGAATTATCTTTATACCATTGCGGAGACGAGAGTGGCTGTAAAGGATGAAGATAGCGGTCGTAGAAGCTCATCAGAACTGGTTGGCATTTCACCAGGAGCAAATCTCTTCTGTTATTCTCCAGAGAGTTCGTGGCATCGCTAATGGCCGAGGTTATTCCTTCTAGCTCAACATACGAGCGAAATTCTATCGCCTGACTGGAGGGTGAGGAGGGGCTTATAGATATCCGGGGTTGTTCGAGTCGATGTCGCACAGCATTACCCCAGGCTTGCGCAGATGGAGCCGTCCAAAGATCGTCCTCGGATACTAGATCAGAAGGCGCAAAACGTCGTAGTAGAGGCTCGCTGAGTAATAGTTCGGATAGTTCAGCGTCCAAGATGGAAACCGCTGCCCAGAGCCTGGGTAATACGTTAGTTAGGTTGTTGGCCCGTACAGCCTATTACTTGCAAACTCACCGGATCTGTTCTTCCGCCTGAGACCATATTCTCCATGCCTGCTCAGGGGCGCGCTCAATATCTTCTATATTGATAAGCTCAATTGCGCGACGACCGGAGAAGAAATTCTTTCTTCTTGCCCACTAAGGTTCGTAAACATACATGGTCATATTGGTAGAGATGAAGATAATGAGATAAGCTTACAGTGATCACCGTTCCATGGAATGTCTGCACAGTTAATAAGTCTTTTGGCCTCTGTGGAACACAGATTTAGTCATGACTATTACTGCAAGAAGACTATTGTTTATCGCAGTGGGGGGCAGCTTACCCCTGATAACATTCCAAACGTCTGCCCGATCAAAGCCGCTTGGACCATAGACAGGGCTTCGGATTTCTCTCGAACTATATGTTTTTCCCACTTATTCAGTTAGTCAAGGGTAGCATAAGAAGGGCTGCCGCAAGATTAACTACGAACCGAAGAAAGTATAGCTTTGTTCAAAGTTTCAAATATTCGAATCCCTTGTTGAGTTGCATGGCTAGAACCTAGGAAAAGACACCCCATCGAGCAAATTGAAAGCAACAAGAGAGACCTCTTCACAGAAGGGCGAAACGTTGGTTGATGGATGATGGGAAGTATCTCATTGAAGCGAGTGAAATACATTCGGATACACATATTCTAGTCCTGAGTCAGAACCACTACCAGTCACAAGTCTTGCGCAACACATACCAAGAAGTCTGTTGACGGCAACGGCGCTGTAGTGATGTGCTGCTGCAGGCGTTGTGCCAAGTTATCCCGGTCAGCATCGTCAATGTGGATGCTGTCCGGTCTGCCACCGGGTGTCTCATAGCCGCTACCAACGCCCTCAATGAAGGTAAACCATCGCCGGCGAACCGTGTCTTCAAGTCGTTCACGTATGGATGGAGGGGCGGCGCTCATGGACCGTGGGACTAGGGCGGGAGGTTCCATGAGTGGGAGTGTGGTTTGATCATCGACTGGCGTAGAAGAACTCATGACACATGCATTGAACGCGTTCAGATCAAAGCCAGCATCTGCCAGCCATGTTGACGGCTGTGAAGTCCAGTCTAGCGGCCAGTCGTAAAAACTGACCGCCAGGGGATCTGCTTGGCATGGTGAGCTGACTACCGGGTCTCTGGTCGACTGGGAAGCAACTAGAGAGTTCGCATGTGGAAAGGAACCTTGTGCTGAATTTACCATCGGCTGTGGCGAGGGTTCATGGATTTGAGGCGCCTCATTTTGACCGGGTTCCCCTACCGTAGTTATCGCTTTCTGGCTCTCCAGCTGCTGATTGACGCCATGAGACCTCGCATGACGGAGCAGCGAATCATATCGAGTAAAAGTCTTTGTGCAGGTGACACAAGAGAAAGGCTTTTCACGGGTATGACGTCGGACATGCCTAGCCAGGTGATCCTCTTTCGAAAAAGACTGAGAACACCAAGGACAAATGCGCTCACGTTTCGTACGGGGACTTGTCCGCATTCTGAGGGGAGTTAGATACCATTGATATAGACTAACAGAGAGGAGGCTAGGATTGCAGAGTTGTGGTGGAGACTAGTGTCTCGCGAGATGTCCTGCCATGCCCTGCCGCGGGCAAAGCGAAACTAGGGCTGAGACTATGTCCTAATTTAAGAAACTCATCTCCGACCCCAGAAGGTGGCAAAGTAGCAAAGTCAGGTGATTTGATCATGGCCACAATCGGCCGAGTCTAACCAGATTGACAATAGTTGGATCATTATACTGTAATGATGTAATCACACTAATAGTTAAACTACTAAGATCTGGGTTTACTTTCTAGGTCCTCCTGAATGTGGTACGAGAGGTACAAAAGAGGGTCCCGCAGCTCCGCCTGCAGGTCCCGCACTTCCCATACTGACTATGTAGCAAGTTGCCGGCATACGGATACCTTCTCAACATTGGGGATGTTGGATTATTGGAGTCAACCTTCAATTTGACTATGGAGGGCTAATAAATATGCGGGGCTTATCTGGGGTCCCTTGCTTCCCTTGCTTTAGACCTCTGGAAGGACGAAAACTCGGTTCTATCTTCGTTTTTGCCTACGATTTATCTCCGCTTCAAAGGAAACGCAATATGAACAACCACGATTGGGAGACGACCGATATCCTCATCTGCGGCTGTGGTCCGACAGGTGCCCTCTTGTCTACCTACCTTGGCCAGATGCGCATCTCGAACGTGGTCTTGGAGAAGGAAGCAAATATCACCACTGATCCTCGAGGTATCGCTCTAGATGAAGATGGGATACGCATACTGCAGGGTGCAGGTCTATACGATTCAATCTATACGGAGATTGGGTCCTGTATGGGCAAGTTCAACTTTATCAGCGGGTCAGGCAAAATTTTGATGAAGCAGCCATTCGTTAGCATGGATTACAACACTGTAAGTTTTTCTGTCTCTATTATTGATCTGTTGGGGTTCTAACGTGGCCAATGCTTAGACCGCGGGGGGAACAGGACATGTTGGATATATCTGTCACAAACAGCCAGTCCTTGAGAAGAAGCTTAGAGAAGCGATGCTAGCCTCTTCAACCTGTTCCCTAAGGTCCGAGTCAACTGTTGTTGATCTCAAAGAAGACGACGACTGGACGTATTGCACCTACAAAAATGCAAAAGGCACTGAGCGCAGAATTCGCGCTCGCTTCTTTGTAGGGGCTGATGGAAAAACTGGGTTCACGCGCAAGCAATACCTGGAAGAAAAGAGTGTCTTTATGGAGAAGGTGACTGAGTCAGTAAAACCAACACTGTCGAACCATTCGTTAAACTGTTATACTGCTGACATTTTACTTCAGCATATTCTATGATGAAACTTGGGTGGCACTGAACTGGGAAATCACACTTCCCACTCCTCAGAGTCATCCCAATTTCCCTCTTTGGAAGCTAGGATATACTCCAGAGCAAGTGTACGACTTGTTCTTTCCTCCCAATTTTCGCTTTCTATGTAATCCGAACCGCCCAGCTGTTTGCGGCCGTTTTGGTCTTCCCAATGATCGACTTTGGAGATTTGAGTTCTTCGTGCAGCCACATGAAGACGGATATCACATGGCTACGCGTGAGATGATACAAACGATCGTATTTCCCTATATTACTCATAGCGGCAGCCAATACGGGTAAAGTTTTTGCATTAAACTTCATGATTGTCCAAATTGCTAATTCCACAGGCTACCTGGTGACGTGCAATTCCCACAAGACTGCATCAATATTTTGAGATCCCGTCCTTTCACATTCTCTGCACGCAGCTGCAATGTCTGGGCTAAGGACCGGGTGATTCTGTGTGGTGACTCAGCACATGTTTTCCCACCATGTAAGTGTTTTTTTATCTCTGTTATGCAATGATACTCATAGTCCAAGTTGGTGGTCAAGGTATCGCTTCTGGATTTCGTGACGCCCTCTCGTTGGCGTGGCGTCTTGCCATGCTTTGTCGGTACCACCCTTCTAATACTCGAGTCCACCACGAAGTTCTCCGGTCGTGGTACCTAGAGCGCAAGCAGCAACTGGAAAAGTCCCTGGCAGCGACCATTGAGAACGGGAAGTTTGTCACCGAGAGCCAGCCGCTAAAGGCCTGGGCAAGGGACTGGTATTTCTGGCTAATCCAGCTTGTTCCAAGTTGGAAGCGTCAACTTCAACTAGGCAGGCGTCGGGACGGCATGGTGCGGTATAGACATACCAATGGGATGCCTTTCATTCCTGAGCTTAACGGTGGCCTCAGCCTTCCTCAGGTCTATGGCAAGAGAACAAATGGAGAGGTTGTCTTCACTGATGATATCATCTTCCGCTCCTCGCATGGAGGCCTCTTTCATATATTTGTTTACCTGCACAATAGCCAAGAGATCCAGGAAGTCCGAAAGGTCCTGCGGGAGGTCGAGCAGCTATCCAAAGGCACCATAGTGGCCGACAATGTTCCCATAATTCTTGAGGAACTGAAAAGCAAGGGAATTGAGGATTGTCCGAATGACATCATCCGATTAGCTACTGGTGAAGATTTCGCAAGCTCTTCACTTTGCAACCAACGACCAAAACCCATGCTCTATGATCCATTTACCCTTGGCAGAGAGGTTCGCGGAAGGTATTGTATTGTTCGGTCTGACCGGTTCATTTATGCTGCCTGTAATGAGATCAAAGAACTACGAGAAGCTGTACAGAGGATGCTTTCTTACTTACACCAGACATGAGTTGTGTATATATAGCAAATGTTCATAGCAAGGACTTGAAGGGGTTATAATTTTGTATTTCAATTTATGGCTTTGGACGATCAAGTAGCATTTACTTCTCTATTAACCATTGGTAACTACATAATTTCCGACTATAAGTGAAGCCCAATTCCATGCCAATGTGTTATTTGCCGCATAATTATGATACTTAGGTGATTGTTTCTATCCCTGACCCGGTGCTGGCACGAGTGTTTCTCCAGCTATTTGCTGCGGGACAGAGGAGAAGACGGCTGCGGGACCTGAACCTCTCGCCTGCGCTGTACCTCAAAAAGATGATGCTTGCAAAAGAATAAGTGGCGGGACATCCAGCCATATAAGAACTGAAACAAATTACAAATACCGGCAATAACACAATCTAGGCACTAATTATCCTTCACAGTCCTCGCAAACATGGCAGAAGAACAACAACCAGTACTGCGTCCCTGCCACGGTGCATCCGTCCCTGACATTACAGCAATCGGCCCAGACCAGGAATCAATAGCCTCCTGGAAGGAGAGATGCGGGATCAAATCCTCAGACAAGATCCGCTTAGTGAGATTGGTCCACATGCGGTACCAGCATCCCGATTTGGTTGGCATTACTGCTTTTCTCGAAGATTTCGGCATGTACGTGGCCAAACGAACAGCAACCCAAGTTTGGTATAGGGGGTACGGGACCGATCAGTACGTGTATTATGCGCAGAAGGGAGAGGAGAAAATGTTTCTGGGGGGAACTTATGAGGTAGAGGAATTTGCGGATTTGGAAAAGTATTCGTCACATTCTCCATTTGCATAAGATCGGCTTTGTAATGTAGTTATACAGTGCTGATATCAGATGGATAGGGCTGCAAAACTTCCTAGCGGATCTGCCATCAAGGAGCTCACTGATGCACCTGGCGGCGGCTACATGGTCACGGTCACAGATCCTGAGGGCTTCCCTGTGAATCTGATGTACGGCCAGCAGCTGGCAGAGCCAGGTCAGTATCCAGAGAGCTTGGTGTTTAACACTGAGGTTGATAAGCCTCGTATTCGCCGGTTTCAACGATTTGAAGAGGGACCTGCCGCTGTTCATAAGGTATATTCCCTCACTATATATCTATTTCCACTATTATACATACTAACAGGTCTGCAGCTAGGTCATTACGGTCTATGTGTGAAAGACTTCCCTGCAATGGTGGCTTTCTACACAACAACATTTAATCTGGTTCCCACGGATTTCCTACATGTTGGCGAAGGATCTGAGAAGAGGAATGTAGCTCTCTTTGCACACATTGACCGAGGAGCAGACTACGTAGATCATCATACTTTCTTCATGAGCACTAATAGGACTTCCCACGTCCACCACCGTTCCTTTGAGGTCCATGATTTCGACACTCAGAAGTTAGGACATCAGTGGCTCGCGAAGAAAGGATATAGCTCTGTCTGGGGAGTGGGGAGGCATATACTGGGTTCCCAGATTTTTGACTACTGGTGGGATATGACTGGGAATATGATTGAGCATTACGCAGATGGCGATATTGTCAATGAAAAGACTCCAATCGGTTACCGGCCTGCTGGAGATGGATCGCTCGCTGTTTGGGGACCAGAGGTTCCTGCTTGGTTCTTGGAGTGAAGTGACGATGATCTGATGCAGCGCTGACCGACTATGCGACCGCATACCCATGAATGCAAAGTGCTTATTTAGTGCAGTTCACCTGGTCCAAATAAGAATTTATGAATGGAATGAATGCGTTTAAATATTGGAGGGATGTGAGTTTGACCGTCAAGGAATGGGGGATTCTGTCGAGGTCTGGTGTTTTGGATGCCATGGCCCATATGCAAGCCAAACCAGATATGACACGATTCGCTGCAATGAACCTAATAACCCGCTCATCGGGGTCTATTGAGTAGTCGAATTGAGGAATGTCTTTCTTCGATCATTGCTGCATTTCTTTTACATCCACTCGCTGAACAATAAAGTCCATTCTTGTCGGTTTCGGATCTCACGAAGCAGATAATTTCTGGCAATTGTACCAAGGTCGACAACGATCAAAGCCCACTATAAGCATATTTCTACTGGGCACAGCCTGTTGTCGCATCTCCGCTCGACCGAAGATGGCCCAGTCAACGGGTGTCGCTGTATCCGGCGGCAGAGAGGTCCTACCGTGAGAGGGGGTTTGTTATGAACAATGGATTGTCAGAACAGCTAGGGTTCATATGCCCTGAAACAGTAAGGTCCTACGTCAGGTGCTGCTTAAGGCCCAGCTACTATATACCTGTCTTGATTAGTTTTGTCCAAAGTATCCAAAAAACTGTGATACTTCAGGGTTTATATGCATTGCATATAAATCTGTCCACTGAGTTCTCATGCTATACTGGTGGGCCCCTGTATGTTGCTATCCACTAACATGAGGAATCCAAAGACCCTATACGGAATAAGATAGAAAGAAAAGTCCTATTCTCATTGCGGGAAGTAGTAGGATGCCCCTGCATAAATCATGGACACAGTGCCACTAGTAGAGAACATACATCCATTCTTGCACAATACGTTTTAACGCCATTCAACACAGGGTCAAGACAAGAAAGACAATACAACTCAACGTTGAGTCTACATACGGCAAGAATGCTCCCCTCCACACCATCGTCAGAATGGCTGCCAAACATACTTGCTGTACAAAATCTCTCAATTCACTGATTACAAGAAGGCTGCAGTAATTGCCGTCAAGCTCGCAACAAAGGGGAGGAAACTCCGAACTTGATTCAGAGACACCCAGTCATGCAAGAGCCTTTCAACCTCCTCATCGCTCGCCACTGAACTTCCCCCATTTGACCCCGCGACCTTCAGAAGCGCATCATTAGTCTTACTCATAGCAACAATAGTAAAAGGTACAATGGCCAGGGTCAAAATCGCGGCTGTAGTGTACAGTGCAGCGCAGGAGTACGGTGCCGCACGGAACAGGGGTGCCGTCGAACGGGACGAAACTGCGAGGTACACATAGGCTGCAGCGGTCAAGGCAGCGATTGGGGGGTTTTGGGCCTTGCCGGCCTCGTACATTTCTCGCCACTGCTTCGCGGTTGCTGTCAGAGGGAGATTGGTTTCTTTCTGGGCTCGGAGGAGTGAAGGGACCGCGTTCATGCTCAGGGCGGCCATGTTACCTAGGGAAAGTGGTTAGATGGAATACAGGGGCATGGAAATGCAATTTCGCAGTAGTTAGCGCTTACCAGAAAGCCAGGCTGCACCAGTGAAGGCAATGGCCTGGGCGACACGAAACCCGACAGATGACCACATTGACTGTCTTCTGAAGATGGAGGTCAATGGAGGTAGAATAGGAAGGCTTCACTAAAATATTTTCTTTCTGGCTCCCTCGTTTTGGGACGTCTTATGTACACTAAGTCCCGCGTGTGGCCAAAAGCGCTGTCAAAAGCCGACAAAGGCCGGCGCATCGTGCAGGGCTTCCCACAATACCATGTCCCCACCTGATGCATGTTTTTCTGTATTATATTATGCATCAGCAAGTATATTTATACCTTTAAAGAATACCCGCCGCCTACAGGCCTGACCTAAGCCCTCACTCGAGGTTTAGGTCGGCCACGGCTCAATGAAATGCCACAGCTCAGCGAAATTGAATATCCTAAAGTAAACTCATATAAGATATAGGAAATAAGACAACCACAATAGTAGCTATAGGTATAGACTACCGCTAGGGGCATTAGTATTTATATATTCTATTCAACTATGTATAAAAAAAAGGGTTGAAATGGCTTTACTATATCTACTATATTTATATCATAATCATACTGAATTTCTTGGCATGTAATTTGTTATTAATGTAACTATAAGGTATCGATATGTATTGTTACTACAAGCTTATCTGTCTGCATGTAGATAGGCTGAATAAGAGAGATCTTGTCTCTACCTATCGTGGTTGTTGAGTAAATATATGTTCCTTATATCAATTTAAAATTGGAAATTCGATTGCGCTGAGCTGTGACATTTCTTTGAGCCGTGGTCAGGCCTGTAGGCGACGGGTATTAGTTGTCGTCTTCCTAACTGCGAGGTCAGGGTGACCAACCACCCCGGCATGATGGTGCTCCGGCGGAAAAGGCCCCAAATACTCAGGACAACAACCTTGTGCAGTGGAATGGCCTTGACGACCCAGCAAATCCTCAAAATAATTCATTGGCCAAGAAATGGACAGTTTGTATGCCGTTGAAAACTTTGTTCTTCTATAGTGGCGCGCATTGACTGCACCATGAACCTCATTCGGCTCGTGTTATAGTTTCATTGGAGTTTGATCAAGGGGCCAGCACGAGATGCCCACCCTATGAGGTGGATCAGCTCAAGGTGATATAATTTAATGTTCATTCCATCTGAGTTAGCCAGTACAAATTCCATTCCCTATTCGAACACATCCTGCTGATTTCCAATGCAGTGGATGATTCCCTCCTACTACAATCTCTAGTCAGGCTTCAAGTCGGCTTGTAGCCATCGCGGCTAGGGAGGAAGCCTTCCACACCAAGGCCAAAACCTTCCCAACCGTCGAACTCAGCGACAAACTTAGCAGATGCCTTAAGGTAAAAATTGTCCTTCTTCCCGAAGGTCTCTTCGAATGCCATGGGGGCTCGCACGACCTTAAAGAAGTGCGAGTCTTTAAGCCACCGATGACCCAACGCTTTCGCCCGCACAGACTCCCAGCCTTGTCCACCAAGCTCCACGGACAGGATTGTATCGATGATGTCGGCTTCGAAGGCTGGCTTCTTTTGGCAAATGTATACCAAGATTAGGAAAAGCCCGTATTGGCGTAAGATACAAATGCGCTGCTCCTGAGGAAACTGATCCCACAGAACGCGCAGGGCGTGCGCGACAGTCATTGTATGGACCAGATAGGAGTCATATTTGGCCTTGCGATTGCCTGTTCCAATTGCCAAAAGAACTGACACATCACAGCAGTTTTCCAGTTGCACAAGAGAATCAGACACTTGCCAAGCGTTCCAGTGTTCTAAAACGGCCTTGTACCGTTTTTGTAGCAGTACCTCGATATTGGTAATTCCTTGTTCGGGGAACATATTGTCAAACCGCTCGTCCCTAAATATCCGATGGATAACTTCGGCAAGGCTTGAGGTCTTGTAAGTGGAGTTATCTGGAGGGTATTGATCAAGGAGATTGTGCAGTTCGAAGTACTCCGTGCACCCTAAGGATAGAGCCTCCGAAGCTACAGTATGAGACTGAAGCTCCCATGAGTAAGCCAAGTGGATAAAAGGGTGGCCCACTATAGGGCAACGTTAGTTAAATGTCGAGTTCTGAGTGACGGGAGAACATTATAGTAGACTTACGACCGCCTGCATAACCATTGATAAGAGGTTGCGACCCAGAGAACAGATACGACTTCAGGACCTGCCTCCAGTCTCCATCTTGTCGCTTAATCTCCTCGTCAAAGAAGTCCACATAAGCGACCGTGTAGCTACGTAAGCAGTTAGCTTGGGTTGGAAATGGTTTAATCCTTGCAGACTTCATGAAGTCGTGAAGATACCTTTTTTGACCCAAAAAGTCCCTCCAATTTTCCCGTGTGACTGCATCGCCCCGGATGAAACTGTCATCAACCAGAACAAGATCCGTGACCTCATGCTCGTAAAGCTCTTCAAGTAATGTGCTGCTCGCACCAAGTAGGTAGGCTGATCCAAGAAGCTAATTATAGCGTAAACATCGTCTTTCGGAATATATACACTTCAGGGGGGCCGATTCCTTGACATACATGAGGGAGATGACTGTGAAGAATTAACTTCGGCTCTCGAAGCGGTGCTACCGAGACATGGCCCTTCTCCAAGAGCCGTCGCAGAGTTGTAGCTCTTTCGTCGTCGTGGCCCTCAAGAGTGAACACGGGTTTGAGAACCGGCAGGAGCATTGGCGAGGGAAGTCGCACGAGTGAGACAGCGTCGTCCATTGTAGTTTGTTACGAGAGCATTTACCAGATGAAGAACAGTGACCAGTAGAAGTATTGATTCTCTTCGTGGGAAATGCTGGCAGATAAATGATTTGTAGCGTCTACGCTCGGCTGGAGCACTGTCTGCGACGTTAACTGTTAGATAATCTTATATTCCTTATGTTCGTAATTTATTTTGCTATTGTGGGATGTACTGTGGAGAATACTAGGTCGAGCTTAATGTTATTGCGGGGGTGGTGGACCTCGGGCTCTGCGGGCTCTGTGGGTGTAGTGTCGGATTTTGCGCGTCTTGGCTGCCTCCATGCATTAGCACACTATCTCACTCACATATACCCATTCAGACACCAACGGGACTGGGGCACTGGGCTGCGGGACAGTGGGTCGGTCCCACAAACAAGAATTCTTCGTCTCTTCACAATGAACCTCGTGGACATCCAGGTCACCTGTGGAAGCCTCTCAATCCCACCACTTGCCATAACCGGGCCTGTCGTCGAAATTAACTCTATGACCAAGGGACATAGTGGGAGAGTCGGTGATCTAAAACCCCGAGGTTCTGAACAGTGTGCTGCATATTGTACGGTGGTGCTATTCAGTAATATCAGAGAAGTGGTTGTAGAGAGATCATTTACAAATTCATATCCGTGTCTATTTCTCATTAGTCGCGACTTCCGAGAGATGCTCAACTCAATTCTAATACAGTCTTTCACCCTATCAATCTTGAGGACGGCGCTAGTCCTCAACAGAATCATCATTGTGTACATTATTGCATATGATTGAGTCTTGGTTTCCCATGTTGGGTATCTTTCTTTTGTCCCACGCAATTTTACTGCACAGGAGGGACATTGATCCGTTTTTCGATACAGCCACATAACGGTGGAAATTCCATACGTGTATGTGCAAGTGGCTTTTACTGTCCATACCATAAATAGCTGGCTACGGCAAGGTCCGGGAATTCTAGCATGAACATTATTATACTTTGAATCCTCATTCTTGACGCCGCATATCAAACAATTTGGATCGTCAACATGGCCGAGTCGAATCTTAAGCCTCGCCCAGGTCGCCTCGCCCTTCTAGGTGCCACCGGTAATACTGGTCGAATGGTCCTGGAGAAGCTATTGGAGAACTCTGACATCTCTGTACATGGTATCCATATTTATGTTCGATCTCTAGCTAAGCTAGAAATGCTATTCCCTTCTTTGTCAAATGACCGTCGAGTGAAAGTCTTTGAAGGAAGTATCAAAGATCAGCGCATGATTCAGGACTGCCTTGCGGCAGCTAGCACAATCATTTGCACATTGGGAGAGAATGAGAACATCCCAGGGGTTACTGTTCTTTCGGATTTTGCTCGAACAACAATCAATGCTCTATCCACCCTCCAAAGCATGGGTGAATATTCGATAAAACCGCGCCTCATTATGCTGTCCTCCGCGACTATGAACCCCCAATTCGCAGCAGCCCGACCTGCCTTTCTACACTGGATGATTCGAAACGCATTCGACAAGCCTTACAATGACTTGGCCAAAGCCCAGGAGATGCTTCTAGCCGTGCCAAAACTTCTCTCCGTTACACTTATCCAGCCAAATGCTCTCGTTGAAGAGAGATCAACAGGATGTGTGGTGAGCACCGAATTTGCCTATATGGCCTGCTCATACGAGGACTTGGCTGAGGGATTCGTACGTGTCTGTACATCTGCTTCATTGGAGAATCTGCCTTGCATCGGAGTGTCGAGTGCGCGAGCGGAGAACCCCATGCTTTACGCGCCTTTCGTGCTCGGCAAGGTTTTCCGTGGTCTCGCATTCCAATTCATACCTGGTTAACGTAATCGGTAAGCGAGCGGGCCACGCAACCGAGCGGGCCACCAAACGCGTTTTGACTCTCATTTCAAAAGCTGCAGTACCTAGCTGGCCACCATGCCACCAAAAGCGCGTATAAACTCAAAAAATTCAGTTGAGCAGGAAGGCCGGATAATTCTTGCTATATCAGCCCTTAAAAAGCAAGAGATTCGCAATGTCCGTGAAGCAGCGCGTGTTTATAATGTGCCCCGTACAACTCTCCAGCGGCGATTGAATGGGCAGAGTTTTCGGGCTGAGACACGCGCCAATGGGCATAAAATGGTCAGAATGAAGAGGAATCACTTATCAGATGGATTCTATCTATGGATCAACGTGGAGCGGCTCCGCGACCATCCCATGTGCGAGAAATGGCGAATATCCTACTTGCGCAGCGTGGTTCAACTTCTACTCAGACTGTTGGAGAGAAATGGGTATATAACTTCATTAATCGGCATGATGAGATTAAAACCCGGTTCTCTAGGCGCTATAATCACCAGCGTGCTAAATGTGAAGATCCAAAGATTATTCTGGAATGGTTCAATCGTGTCTAGATCACAATGATGCAGTATGGGATTACACCTGAAGATATCTACAACTTTGATGAAACTGGCTTTGCAATGGGCTTAGTAGCTACTGCTAAGGTAGTTACAAGAGCTGAGATGCTTAGTCGGCTGTTTCTTATCCAGCCAGGGAACCGCGAATGGGTTACATCTATAGAGTGTGTTAACTCTACTGGATGGGTGCTTCCGCCATGCATTATCTTCAAGGGAAAGGTTCATATTGAGGGCTGGTATCAAGATATGACCTTACCAGCTGACTGGCAGATTGAGGTTAGTGAGAATGGATGGACGACTGATCAGATTGGATTATGATGGCTTCAAAAAGTCTTTATTCCTGCTACTACCAGTCGTACAACTAGTAGATATCGACTATTGATTCTTGATGGCCACGGGAGCCATCTAACACCTTAATTTGATTAAATCTGCACTGAGAATGATATCATTCCCATCTGCATGCCTGCACATTCATCACATCTTCTTCAACCTCTAGATGTTGGCTGTTTCTCTCCGCTAAAGCGTGCGTATGGCCGCTTGATTGAGGATAAGATGCGACTTGGCTTCAACCATATTAATAAGTTTAACTTCCTTGAGGCCTATCTGCAGGCTCGTACAGCAATCTTTTCATCAGATAATATCAAAAGTGGCTTCTTAGCAACTGGATTTACCACTGAATCCAGATCGAGTGCTTAGCCAGCTGAATATCCAGCTTAAAACCCCTACACCACCAGGCAGCCGATCAATAGATTCCGTCCCAAAAACACCATATAATCTCATGCAGCTGAAGAAGCAGGAAAGTACGCTTAAGAAGCTACTCAGAGAGCGTACATATAGTCCTCCTACCCCTAGCAAGGCTGCGCTAGATTAGCTTATTAAGGGGTGTGAGATGGCAATGAATAATGCTATCCTTCTTGCAAAGGAAAATCGTGATCTACGCGCCGCACATGAGAAGCAGCTTCAAAAGAGGAAGCGATCTAGGAGGCAGATAGAAGCTGCAGAGGGATTCTCTATCCAGGAAGGCCAGGAGTTCATTCAACAGAGGAATCAGGCTGCTAAAGCTATCCCAACTGTCCCTACGGACCAGGCAGTAGATGCAGAACAACATCCTCAATGGGCACCCCCACGCTGCAGTGACTATTATATTATAGGCCATAAGCGATTGCAATGTCCGCAGCGCAAGAATAGCTAGATTTAGCAATATAATCATGTTTTAGGCGTTCAAATACCCTCCAATTTCGACCGCGGCCAAAAGAAGCATGTAAGGTGGCCCACTCGGTTGCGTGGCCCGCTCGCTTACCGATTACGTTATTGGCAGGCAGAGTACTGGATCACAGCACGCCTTCGAAGCCTGTCAACGAGCTCGAAAAGAAATTGAAGGTGACGGTTGACCATGGCGACACGGCCGATACCTCTGGGGGCCGTAGCCAGGAGGTAAAGTATGCAGCCGTCATTTGGCTTGAAACAAAGCATGTTGGGTCCTTCACAGATGTATATCTAATGAGTGCCTCCACCAGGCCAGAACACCATGCATATGATTGCAATGTGGCTAAGACCCCTAATCTAATTTTCTCTGTCTTTGCATTCTCATTCCTTTATTCTCTAGTCTCTCATGGTTTCATCTTCAAGCTGTTCTTTCTATCAGAGAACACATGTTGCGAGCGTGAACTCCAATTATGACAAGATAGATACCCTGTACTAGGGTAAATCGGGCAGCAAAACTCGTGGCAATTTTGTGGTACTGGATTCTGTCAAGCCACAATGGAGAGAACACAGCTGTTGCCAAACTACAAGGTGCTTATATTCCACTAGCCGACGACTGGCCATAAGAATTGCCCATTTTCCATGAGCTTTGTGTAATATCCCACCATGAATCTAATCAACACTGTTAGTGTCCTCTCACTCTCTCGTCACAGTTCAAAAGGGCAGGAGCAATAGCAATAAATTAGCTCACTTTAATTTCTCTGTATCAGCAAACCGCTCATGGTCGGGCTTGATATTTTCTACATAATGGATCTTGCTGCATTTTCGCAAAACATTCGATGTCGGGAAGACTAAACTGCACGACGCTGTGATAGTCGGCAGTGTATATGAATTGTTCATCATTAAGGGCGTTGGTCAGTGGCCGTGTGATGCTAGTATTGTGTGTCTAGGTAGGATAGATCTCAAGTCAGCCGAATTTGAGAAGACTACTGGCAATCGCCGCTCTGCTCACCATAGACCAATGCAAAACTCCATATTTCTCAAGTAATTTGCCAACAAGAGGTGCGTGTGTGTTTAGCATGTAATCACGATAGGATTGTTCACTAATTTCAGCCCTTTTGTAGGACAGAATAGTGAGACAAACCAACTGCCGTTCGCTGGGCATATTATACCACGTCTTGATGACTCCTTATAACTTCTCAAATTCAGTTCAGTACTGATTCTGTCCTCTTCCAACCAAAAGAAAAACAGAGAAAAAAAAAAAAATACTAGGAAAGTGCAGTGATGATAAATTGTTCGGCAAGGTTGGGGAGGTGTGGAGTGGCACAAGCCGCACAACTAATCCGAGAAGGCAGCCCAGCGTCCCGCTCCACGTTGGTCCCGCCACTTCGCATATTTGTATTTTATTTATCCAGAGTTCTCTGGTGTTTAAGAGACTGAGAATTGAGCACATTTCGGCTCGTTCCCCCGTTCCGCTGAATGAGCGGTAGTGTGCCAGACAGTACATATCACCATTGTGGTGTTGCAATCAGCCTTTCCCCCAACCACTAAATCCAGCCCCTTACACCAACAGAAAGTCCGTCTGGCTTACTCCCCTTCTTTCACTACGCTTGCAAGGACAAAGGCAAAGGCAAGGATGGCCACACCAAATGTCAAGGATATCGTGGAGCAGCAGACTCGAGGCCCTCGGCTTGAGCGGTCCATCAGACTCAACTTTGTGGGCGACTGGGGCATGGCCAACTTCCATCGCATCTGTTCATGGTTGACTCAGCAGTTTTGTGATCGGGCAGGGCGCGATAGTCGTGTCGGGATCTGGAACATCCGCTACGGCGGCATCGAAGCCGTCCTCGAGGTGTTCCGTGGGGAGGCGCAGCTTGCCATTGCGACGCCGGCACAAATGATCAGCACCGCTCTCACCGGCCAGGGCATCTTTGCCCCTTACGGCCCAATGCCTTCGCTGCGTGCTCTCGGCGTGCTGCCGCAAAATGACCGCTTGATCCTGGCCATCGACCCCAAATACGGGATCAAGTCATTCGAGGACTTGCGCCAGACGCGTCCTGCGCTGCGCATCGCCACGTCCACCAACGACGGCACCAATTTTATTGGCTTCACAGCCTATGCCTTCATGGAGTGCCACGGCATTACCGTTGAAGTCCTCGAGTCATGGGGCGGCAAGTACGTCACGGCACACCGTCCCGAGCAGGCCATCGCCTTCGTCCAGGCTGGAGAAGCTGATGCGCTGCTGCAAGAGGCCATCATGACGCCGTGGTGGGCGGACATCACCGAGAATTACAAGTATGATGTCCTGCCCGCTGATCCTTCTGCTCTAGCTCGCTTCGCTGAGAAATATCCAAACACCGCGGCTCAGGAGCCTGACCCGCTTCCGGCTGGGTTCTGGTCGACCCTCACTGAGCCCCTCCACACGCTCGACTTTTCAGACTTTGTCGTCCTCGTCCGTGACGACCTGCCCGAGGACGTCGCCCACCTTTTGACCTGGTGCCTGGTGGAGACTAGGTCCGCCATTGAGGGCCAGTATAAGCACCTCCAGCCTGAAAGATCTCCCTCGACCTATCCACTTAGTCCTGCCAAGATGGCCCAATCCCCCATCCCGCTTCACGAGGGTGCAAAGCGTTTTTATCAAGAGGCTGGGCATCTGTGATATTATCCAGACACAACAACCTCAATAACAGCCCATTGATAACAGCAGCTTTCTACTGCAAAAGATCGGCATCTTCACTCTTCTCCTCCACTCCGGCAACTTTTAATTGAGCATGCGAATCTGGCCCACTACGTTGTCTCTTCATGGTGACGACGGCATTCTCCTTTCTACCTGCCTCCTTGGCTCCCTCATTGAATATCTCGAAAACTTTGCCTTTGTAGTGACCGCAGCATCAGCGTCACTCAGCCAGTATGCGCAGATATTTAGGAAACTGGGGGCGGACGTCTCTCTTTTATCGCTGTGTTTGATCAGCTAGATGGACTGGGAACCTCGATGGCTTTCCATAGATAGTTTAAGAATCCAGGAATTGCAGCACCCAACCCATGGCGGATCCAACAAGTAAAACAGTAAGAGCGACAAGGGAGACTTTGGGTTATATATTACAAAAGAGCCAAGCTGGGGGAGAAACGCGGTGCTGTGGTCGGTGACGAACCCGCTACACTTGTTGGGCGGTTACCTCGGTGTTTATTTTCAGTGGGTATCGGCCTCTATGATCTCCAGCCTTGGTTTAGACGGTTGCGATGAGATAATGGAACGCTATGCTGTATTTTTCATCGCCCTTACAATTGCGATTATTGTCAATACCGCCTCTATACCTCAAGGCGTACAGATCCTGCTCCCCAAGTTTACAGTTCAAAAATGCATACCGTTCTCCCTGAAATGGGCGTCACCACTTGCACGCTTTTGATTGTTCCTTCAGCCCCAATGCCAATATTTACTGCACTAAAATAAAGATAATCTTGGAACATCAATCTTCCTGTAACGCTATGAACACGCTATCATAATTTGGATGCGGGCGTGGTTGTGTTGCATTAGGCACTGCACTGGCTGTTGCATGGGCCTCGGATTCATTCTTTGACTTCAACTCGCAAAAGAATGCCATTACTCCTCGCAAAATCACCGACACATTGGCAATGGACCCTTTATCTCTATCTGTTGGCCTTCCGGGCCTTCTGCCTCTAATTGCCAGTGCTATCACCGCCTTGCAAAAGTATATAGGCTCTGTGAGGTCACCAGGGAAGTCAATTGCCACCTTAGTAGGCAAGCTGGAAGCGCTGCAATCGAATGTAGCAAACCTGCATGACCTCCTGAAGGGCATTTAATTTGAAGGTAGTGCTGTGGAGTTCCAGAAAAGTTCTGTTCTCCTAGCCTGCTTCGCCGCGTGCAAGGCAAAGCTGCGATTCCTCTGCAAGAGGCTGGGCCAAGAAGCAAACTAGAAAAGGAGTCACTTCCTGTGGCCTTTTACTGAAAGGGAGTACCAGAAAACAATCCGGGAATTTCGCAATTTACCCAACTAGATGCATTTGCCTTGTCAGTCGACGGCTGCCGGCCTCTATCGCGGAGATCAGATGATGTTTTGAAGTTGATGGGACACCAGCTAGAACAATTCAGGACCATTCAGACAATTTAAGCGGACACGCTTCAAATTCTCAACTTTGTTCAAGACCAGACGCGCGCAATCAAGGTGGATACTGAGCGGCAGAGTAGAAGCAGCATTCTGGACTATATATAGTATGCGTTGAAGTACACTGGGCTTCTCAAACTCTACTAACAAAACATACCCAGTACTAAACCAGGAATATATTAGGGCCTGCTGAACTTTAGGGTAAAGTTTACTAAACTTTAGCATACTAGTTTAGAGATAATAGTCCACATAAATATCTTTATATAATACTAACAGATTATATAGCCAGTAGCCACATAATATGTCCCAGTCAAATTTCTGTCATGGGCTAGAAGCTGGTCAACCTAGAGTTGCATAAGCAAACTGCTAAAATCATGCCTAACCCTCACTAAACTCATAGCAGTGAGGGTTTGGTTCCTAGTCTAGGGAATTGCACTGGCAGGAGGGCTATATATAGTAGATATTGAAGTATACTTACTTCTTAAACCCTACTAATAAAATATATCTAGCACTAAACTAGGAATATATTAGAGCCTACTAAACTTTAGGGGAAACTCTACTAAACTTAAGTATATCAATTTAGTAATAATAACCTATATAAATATTCTTTATATAATACTAATAGAGTATCTAGCTATAAAAATATAGAGTTGCATAACCGAACCGCTAAAATTAAATCCAACCCTCACCGAACCTGCAGCAGTTCAATTTCGGTGCCTAGCCTAGGGAATCGCACCAGTTTCGGTTTCCCTAGGGCGGAACCAATTCAGATTCAGTTATAACCATCGGTTATGGTTTTTGCAGTTTTATCAGATTAGGTGAATCCGACTGGTTAATTTTGCCTAGTAATCACTGATTTTTAGGGTTTCTCTAGAAATATTAATCTCACTAAATAGCCTAGTATCTAGTCTATCTAGATATGGAATATCAATTCAAAATATCTAATGGTTAGTGAGATATAATGGTATAATCATTTTTGTGATAGGTTGGTATGAAAGTGGTGTGGATGTATATATATATGTAACTAATGGTTGACAACAACCATTATGGTTTAGAAATGATTTTTTAACCACCACCCATTCAGCCCAATAAATATTGAATTAATATTTTAGATCTAGATTAATATGATGATAATGATTATATATTTTACATAAAATAATTAATTTTCTATAGGTATAGTGATAGTATGGTAGATAGTATAGCAGTCAATGATCATTTAAACTTTCAAAATAGTTAAAATTCACTAAGGGGTAGCAGTTTAACTAACCCAAAACCAAACTAAATCTAACTATAGTTAGTTAGTAGGGGCCTAGTGGCGGGCTTTTGCAGTTAAACTCAAACCAAATCAGAACGGATCAGGTTTGGTTCTGGTTGGAACCGAACTCAGACCAAATGCAACTCTGAGAATGATCTAATATAAGTAATTTTACATAGGAGAGACGATTTTTAGAAGTAATAACTATATATTAGAGTATTAAGTAAATTATTATAAGAAGAATTTAATTTAGATATAGTGGCTATTTACTATATCTGAGGTTTCCCTTATAGTAGAGTTGTTTATATTGGGGGTTTGCTGTAGTACGCTATACATAGTATATACTATGAGTTCAGTCGGGCGGTGCGGGGCAGGGAGGGGCGGAACCCTGTAGGCTGGAGTAGACTGGCTTACCCAACCCACAAATCCAACCCACGTGGATATGGGTTGAACCTGCTATACCCATGTGGATATGGGTTAACTATTAGGTTCAACTTAGGTGCACATGATCTAGGGTCTCTTAAACTGATAAGCTTATCTAGCTAGATCTAGGCCTAGATAGAGGGATATTTTTATATATATAGATAGAGAATAGTT
>JAAAPX010000325.1:0-10004 GCA_012656285.1 Aspergillus fumigatiaffinis | reverse complement strand
AGTATCGGATATAGTCCAGGGACTATATCACCCCGTTCCCAAAGTAGTTGACTAGCAGAGAACAGCAGAGACGGATCCCAGGGTGTGACAATTAGCTACCTTATAACTAATACTATCTACTAGTATAGGGATAAGTTTTATTCCTCCCTAGTAGCCTTTGCTATAGTGCTAGGGATCCAGCCCTAAAATTATAGTTTCTATAAATTATACTACTATACTATAAAGCTAGCTAGTATTACCTAGGTTGCTCAGCTACTCCTACTAGAATATGCCTTATTAATCTACTACTACTATTTTATTAGTGATGTCCTAAGCTAGGACTTATATTACTTCTATATCTAACAGGCCTAGGAGATCCAGGGGATCTATAGCACCTAGGATATATTCTTCCCCCTAAATAATATCCTTACTATATTAGTGGTAGGCCTAAGCATCATCTACAATGAGCTATGCCTAGGGACCATCTAATGGTCCCTAGATCTATAGATAGTCTACTATCATTAGCTGCTAGACAGTGGGCTACCTCTTACCTAGCTACACTAATAGGTCTAGCAGGTTATTAAATTAGCCACTATGCTGCTTAAGCAGGACCTCCTTCTTAGCTACTAGTCTCTAGTAGCTATATAATTACTAGTAGATAACCTAGTAGAGTATTAACACAGGTTCTCCTTCCTAGATGTGCCTATTAACTAGCTCTAGGCTACAGCAGCACTAATCCTATGCCTGGCAGAGAACCCCTCTATTAGGGTAACACCACTGTGCTGCTATAGGGAGTGGGACCCATTAGCTATCCAGTATTATTAGTAATCTATATAGACATTCTTATACTAGCTAATACTTACTATCTAGCTCTCCTAGGGGTAGCCTAGTTATAGTAGTAAGCTTACTATAGTAAAATAGTAGAACACTACTATTACCCCATGGAATCTATATATCTATAAGGGGGAGATAGTGATTATTACCTATAATTATAAAGCCTAGGGCTGCACTGTGTAATAATATATCTATATCTAATTCCTTCCCCTATTAGTTAGCTAGCTAGTGCTCCTATATCTACTATATATACACCTATTCATAGCAACACTAGTTCCTATGGCTTAGGAGCACAGCCCCTAATATTACTAGTAGATATACTAGGAGGCATAGAACCTAGCTAAGCTATAGACTATAGTAGATCCCCCTATACTATTAAGTGAGGTATATAACTCCTATAATCTCTTTATAGCACTAGGATTAAAGCCCCTAGGGAACCTAAGATATAGACTATATAGGCAGCTACTGTAGGAGAGTAGCTATAAGTTCTTTAGTTACTTTACTATTTATACCCTAACCTACTACTATCTAATTATTATAATTACTAAAAAGCATCTAAAGGTAAAGGTAACTATAGTAGACCTATACTCTACAGCAGTAACTCTAGATAGTATCTTTATAGCTCAGGCTAGCCATAGTAGATCTATTAACTACTAGATCTATAGTATAGAGGGGTCCTAGCCACTTCAGCCCCTCCTAGAAATGCTATATCTATACTAATATACCTCTTATTAGTAGCACTAGTTTATCCTGGCACTGGTAGAGGATCTATAGCTAGCCCTAATCTCTAGATTACTATCTATAGCCAGCCCTAGGGCTAAGTAGCCACTAACACTACTAGACTAGATACCATAGTATAGGGTTCACTAGTCCTAATTACTCCTATAGGATTTCTTCTAGTTCTACCCACAGTGGCATCTACTACTCTATAGTTAGTACCACTAAGTAGTAGCATGGACCTCTATATATGATCACCTCTAGGCCTATTACCTACTTAGCATTACCCTAGTAGATGAGGTGATGCTCCTTAATACTCTAGACCTATATAATCTACAGGACATCTACCCTATACTTTAGACTATATAGCTAGTGGCCCCCTTCCTAGAGCTGCCTATACTAGATATATAGGCCTGTGTGGTCCCTGGGTGCACTATAGTCTAAACCTTGTAGTAGAGACTTCTAAGATATCTCTATAATAACCATAATATCTTAAGTATAAGGGAGTAGAAGGAAAGCATAGTTATATATAATACCTAGGCCCTAAATAAGTATAGCTACCTATTCTAGGTGTATTAGGCCCCTAGACAGGTGCAAGGGGGAGCTGGCTATATAAGGAGTAGGCACCTGGATAGCTTCAGGAAGTATAGTATTAGTATAGTATTAGTAGTAGAGGGAAAGAGTAGTTATACTAAGAGAGAATCTATACTATAGTCTAAACTAACTTAGTCACTAGTCCAGGCAGAGAGGCATATAAACTAAGTATTTAGATTAGCTAAGTAGGCTTAGTAATTTAGCTACTAGGTAGGTAGGTATCTTACAACCCTGCACTGGTAAGCTATATTAAGAGGTAATAGTCACTATACTAGCAGCTCTTAAAGCTAAACTAGCAAGCTAAACTATAAGTATAGGCACCTCTTAAGGCTAAACTAGCTAGCTAAACTATTTACTTAAAGCTAAACCACTAAGCTAAATTAGTTGCTTTAAGCTAAACTAGGAAGCTAAACTAGGGAGCTAAACTAGGAAGCTAAACAAGAAAGCTAAATTACTTATTTAAAGCTAGATTATAAAGCTAGACCCCTCCCTTAAAGCCTAACTATGAAGCTGAACTACTTACTTAGAGCTAAATCACTGAGCTGTATTAGTTACTTAAAGCCTAACCACTAAGCTAGACTATAAAGCTAAGCTATAAAGCTAAACTACTTACTTAAAGCTAAGTTATAAAGCTAAACTACTCCCTTAAAGCCTAACTATAAAGCTAAATCACTAAGCTAAACTACTAAGCTAAACTATAAAGCTAAACTATAAGCATAGGCACCTCTCAAAGCTAAACTACTAAGCTAAATTATAAAACTAAAGGTCACTATATAGGGGCCTCTTAAAGCTAAACTAGTAAGCTAAATTACCTCTAGTAGACCTATAGAGGCTGCTAAACCTACTTAATCTATAAATCACTAAGGTGATTGCCCCTGGTAGACCTACTAAGCCTACTAAACCTGCTAATTCTATAGATTACTAAGGCTAGTTAGCTTATGCAGCCCTATATAGTGTATATAGCTCTATATAGCCCACTAGATAAGCTCCACCACCTTATATAGACCTACTAGGCTTAACTGGGGGAGAATTATATATATAAACATTCCTAGGTCTAGTTCTGGGTCTGGGGGGGCCCTCTTTTATATAGGGTGGTCTGTGCATTGACTACATGCACTATACAAAGTAGGCTAGTCAGGTTCGCCTGTTGCTTAGGTAGAAAGGGACTTAGTGGAATCTAAATTCTTCCTGAGGCCTAGCAGGTAACTAGTAAGTGCGCGTGCATACTAGGTGTAAGTAGGGAATCTATGAGGCCTAGTAGTTAACTAGTATGTGTGCGTGCCTAGATGACTAGTTAAACCTAGTAGGCTTTGCTTGTAAGGTTTTTAGGTGTCTAGAAATAGGCCTATGTAGTAAGCTCACTAGATTCCCATATTAGCATGCATTATAGATAGGATTCTAACTAGGAATCAATGTGTGTGTCCCTATTATCTACTAGGCATGCCTATAGATCTAGTTAAACCTAGTAGGCTTTGCTTATAAAGTTTTTAGGTGTCTAGAAATAGGCCTAGTCCTTACTATAACTGGATTTCTATAATAGTATGTATTATTAATATAATTCTTAACTAGGAATCAATGCGCGCATCTATATAGTCTAGTAGGCGCGCCTAGATAACTAGTTAAACCTAGTAGGCCTTGCTTATGAAATTTTTAACTATCTTAAAATAGGCCTAGTCCTTCCTCTGACTACATTTATATATTAGTATGGATTATAACTAGGAATCAACGCGCGTGTCCCTATAGTCTAGTAGGCACGCCTATAGAACTAGTTAAATGTAGTAGGTTTTGCTTATAATATTTTTAGGTGTCCTGAAATAGGCCTACCTGGTAGGCTTACTAGATCTGTATATTAGCATAGACTATAGATATGATTCTAACTAGGAATCACCACATATGTCCCTGTAGTTGACCATGCGCGCCTATAGATCTAGTTCAGCCTAGTAGGCTTTGCTTGTAAGGTTCTAACTATCTAGAAGTAGGCCTTCTCCTGGCTCTAACTATATTTGTATATTAGTATAGACTATAGATATAACTCTAACTAGGTATTGACACATACATCCCTATAGTCTAGTAGGCGTGCTGAGACAACCAGCTAAACCTAGTTAGTGTTGCTTATAAAGTTTTAAAGTATCTAGAAATACGCCCACCTAGTAAACTCACTGGATTTAAATATTAGTATGGATTATATATATGATTCTAGCTAGGAATTAATGTGCGCGACCCTACAGTCTACTAGGCGCGCCCTATAGAACTAGTTAAACCTAGTAGGCATTGCTTGTAAAGTTTTTAGGTGTCTAGAAATAGGCCTAGCTAGTAGGCTAACTAGATTTCTATAGGAGTATGGACTATAGATATAATTCCATCTAGGACTCAACCCACGCCTCCCTGTAGTCTACTAGGCGTGCCTAGACAACTAGTTAAACCTAGTAGGAGTTGCTTATAAAGTTTTAAACTATCTAGAAATAGGCCTACCTAGTAAACTAACTAGATTCCTCTAACAGTATAGATTATAGATATAATTCTAACTAGGAATTAATATGTGTACCCCTGCAGTCTAGTAGGCGTGCCTATAGAACTAGTTAAATATAGTAGGCTGTGCTTATAAGGTTTTAAAGTGTCTAGGAATAGGTCTAGTCCTAACTCTGACTATATTTATATATTAATATAGATTATAGATATGATTCTGACCAGGAATTAACACATGCATCCCTATAGCCTAGTACATGCGTGTGCTCACTAGTTGCTAGTTTACCTTAAAGGATCCCCTATTCCACCATAGTATGTGCACGTGCTTACTAGTTGCATTGACTGCTAGGCCTTGGGGATCCCCTATTCCACCTAGTATAGCACACACGCTCACTAGTTGCCTGCTAGGCCTCATAGATTCCCTACTTCCACCTAGTATGCGCGCGCACCCTATAGATTCCCTATTTCCACCTAGTATGCGCGCGCACCTTATAGATTCCCCATTTCTACCTAGTATAGCGCGCGTGCTTACTAGTTGCCCGCTAGGCCTTATAGATTCCCTACTTCCACCTAGTATGTGCGTGCACCTTATAGATTCCCCATTTCTACCTAGTATAGCGCGCGCGCTCACTAGTTGCCTGCTAGGCCTTATAGATTCCCTACTTCCACCTAGTATGCACGCGCACCCTATAGATTCATGCTTTCCACCTAGTATAGCACGCACGCTCACTAGTTGCCCACTAGGCCTTATAGATTTGCCCACTAGGCCTTATAGATTCCCTACTTCCACCTAGTATGCGCGCGCACCTTATAGATTCCCTATTTCCACCTAGTATGCGCGCGCACCTTATAGATTCCCTATTTCCACCTAGTATAGCGCGCGCGCTCACTAGTTACCTGCTAGGCCTTATAGATTCCCTACTTCCACCTAGTATGTGCGCGCGCTCACCAGTTGCCTGCTAGGCCTTATAGATTCCTAATTTACACCTAGTATGCGCGCGTGCTCACTAGTTGCCTGTTAGGCCTTAATAGATTCCTAATTTACACCTAGTATGTGTGCGTGCTTACTAGTTACCTGTTTGGCCTTAATAGATTCCCTATTTCCACCTAGTATGTGCGTGCTCACTAGTTGCTAATATACCTTAAGAATTTCTAAGTCCCCTTGCAGCCTAAGGAATAGGTGAACCTGAGAGGCCCACTTTGTATGGTGCATGTGGTTAATATATAGACCACCCTATATAAAATAGGCCCCCCTATATCTAGAACTGGACCTAGGAATGTTTGCACGCATGATTGTCGCCCAGTTAATGCTGGTGGGTCTATATAAGTGGGGTGAGCTAATAGTGGGTGGCATGGGCGGCGTGGGCTGCGTGTGGGCTGTGTAGGCCTAGTTAGGTGTGTGGGCCTAGTGATCTGCGCGTAGTGCAGGCTTATTAGGCTCAGCATGTGCTATAGGTGTGATCACCTTTGTGATTTGTGGCTGAGTGGGCTTTGTACATGCTATAGGCGCGATGGCCTTTATGATTGGCGGCTTAGTGGACTTTATATATGCTATAGGTGTGATTACCTTTCTAATTTGTGGCTTAGTGGACTTCGCATGTGCTATAGGTGTGATTACCTTTATGATTAGTAGCTTAGTGGGCTTTGCATGTGCTATAGGCATGATGGCTTTTATAATTTATGGCTTAGTAGACTTCACATGTGCTATAGGTGTGATTGCCTTTATAATTTATGGCTGAGTGGGCTTTGCATGTGCTATAGGCGTGATGGCCTTTATAATTAGCAGCTTAGTGGACTTTGTATATGCTATAGGTGTGATCACCTTTCTAATTTATGGCTTAGTGGGCTTCGCACGTGCTATAAGTATGATTGCCTTTGTAATTAGTGGCTTAGTGGACTTTGTATATGCTATAGGTATGATTACCTTTATGATTAGTGGCTTAGTGGACTTTGCATGTGCTATAGGTGTGATTACCTTTATGATTTATGGCTTAGTGGGCTTCGCACATGCTATAGGCATGATGGCCTTTATAATTTGTGGCTTAGTAGGCTTTGTATGTGCTATAGGTGTGATGGCCTTTGTGATTTATAGCTAAGTGGACTGCCTATGTAGTGCTGACCTAGTAGGTGCTATTAGGGGTGGTAGTACTTATACTTAGTGGCTGTTGTGCGCTATGAGGGCTTAATAGATATTATAAGGGTGAAACCTTCTATAATTAGTGGGCTTAGTGGGCTTCCTACACAGTGCTAACTTAGTATCTGCTATTAGGGGTGGTAGCACTTATAACTAGTGGGCTTTATAGGCTATATTAGCCTAGTAGCTTATATAGATATTATATCTATAATAAGTAGTGGTGCTGTAGGCCTATTATATTCCTTAGGGGCAATGATCCTTAATACTAGGTGTCTTAGGGGGAGCCTAAATTACCTATTCTTCCTTACTAGGCTGGCTACCTCTCTATTCCTTATAGTGAAAGTACCATAGTTAGGCTTAACTTTAGGAGCAGTAGTAGCTACTATTTCCTAGAGTAGTTTATTCTCCTAGGCAGCTAGTGTGGTAGTCTATATAGTTAGGTGTTTAGAGTATCTACTAATAGGCATGCCTGTGACCCTATGTTTTGTAGTGTTTAGAGTATCTATTAATAAATGCGCCTGTGACCCCTTAACTACTATATAGGCACCTGTTATAGTTTAAAGATGCTTAGGAGGCCTACTAAGCTAGGAGTAGACTTAGTTAGATACTATTTAGTAATTAAAGACCTATTATTACTAAACCTATCTACTAAGATAGATTAAGAATATGCAGGATTTTAGTTCCTTAGAACTATCTCCTATAGCCTTATGTCTGTTTATCCTAAAACCTTGCTCACCCTAGGGGGTAGGCCCTAGGCTAGGGTGGGAGGATAGCCTTAAGGTATAGTATATACTATATCTTAAGAGTAGTCCATTACTTACTATCTTATAATGACATAGGCTATACTATAGTATAGCCTGCATTAGATTAGTTATAGCTTAGGTATAGGGATACAGTTAGTAAGGTATACCCCTAGTTTATAGGTTTATTAAATAGCTTAGATAATTAATGTAGATAACTATAAAATCCTTCTATTATATTAAGATTAGGATGTAGTAATATCCCTTAAGGTGGATATACTAGGGTAGGACTCTAGTTAGCAGTATGACTTTAGCTTTTTTAGTATTCTATGATTAGATATTTAAGTCTCCAGTTAGTCACACTAGTTAGGATAGTTAGATAGTATATTAATACAAATCTATATTCCCAGCTAGCAGTCTAACTTGGGATATTAATATAGTATTCTTCTTAACTAGCCTGTAAATACATCTAGGTATTATAATAACTAGGCTATACATTCTACAGATAGAGTAAGTATAATATATTATAGTAAAGTATGTGTGCATGCCTATCTCCTAGTAGATGTGCCTAAGAATCTAGTTTTATTTTATCCTTAAGCTTTGTGAGGCCTGCTAGTAGGTATATACTTTATAATAAATAAACTTAGGTTTTCTATAGATAGGCTGAGTATAATAAACTATAGTAGGCTGTGTATATAAGTATCTAAGGTATTAGGCGCACCTAGAAATCTAGTTTTTTCTAACCTTAGGTTTTATGAGACCTGCTAATAGGCCTAGGTATTATAGTAGCTAGATTTTATATTCTATAGGTAGGCTAAGTATAATATAGTCTACTGAGTTGTGTGTGTAAGGCCATACCCTAGTATATATGTCTAGAAATCTAGGTTTTTCTGACCTTAGATTTTAAGAGGCCTTCTAGTAGGCCTAGACTAAACCCTAACTAGATTTTATATTTAGTGGACAGGCTAAGCCTAATATATTATAATAAGCTAGGCGCGTAAGCCTATAGCCTACTACACACACCTATAAATATAGTCTGATTTTAATATTAGGTTCTAGGAGGCCTGCTGGTACGCCTAGGCCTTATAATAGCTAGACTTTAGATATAGTAGAGGGAGTAGGTCTAATATATTATAGTGAGGTAGGCATATACACCTAGGGTATGTATCCACATGCATAGAAATCTAGTTTAGTTTTAATCTTAATTTTTATAAGGCCTGCCAGTAGGCCTTAGCATTATAATAAGTAAAATTGTACATTTAGTAGATAGACTATATCTGATATAGCCTAGTTAGCTATATATATAAGTTAACAGCCTAGTGCATATGTCTAGAAAGCTAGTTTTTTCTAACCTTAGATTTTAAGAGGCCTCCTAGTAGGCCTTAGTATTATAATAACTAGATTTTATATTCAGTGGATATACTAAGTCTAATATATTATATTAAGCTATGTGTATAAGCCTATAGTCTAGTACACATGTATATAAATAGAGTCTTATTATAATATTAAGTTTTATAAGTCCTACCAGTAGGCCTAGGCATTATAATAACTAGAATTTATATTCTATAGATAGAATAAGTATAGTATAATCGCCTAATATGCATGCATAAGTCTAAATCCTAGTGGGCGCGCCTAGAAATATATTTCCTTCTTTAACCTTAAGTATTGTGATGCCTTAGGGTAGGCCTAGACCTTATAATAACTAGACTTTAGGGTCAGTAGGGAGATTATGTATTATATATTATAGTAGGCTGGACATATAACCCTATAGCCTAGTATATATATATATATATATATATATAAGTCTAGTGTAATTCTAATCTTATAATCTAGGAGGCCCACTAGTAGGCCTAGGCCTTATAAGAACTAAACTTTAGATTAGTAGAGAGAATAGGTCTAATATATAATAGTGAGCTGCGTATATAAGCCTATAGTCTGATATATATGTATAGAAATCTAGACTGATTTTAACCTTAAATTCTGGGAGGCCTGGTGGTAGGCATAGGCATTATAATATATAGATTTTATATTCCATAGATAGGCTAGGTCTAATATAATATAAGAGCTGCATACATAAGCTTATAGCCTACTAGACGGCTCTGACAGTCCTTGTCGGGCGCTTTTCTATGGGCCTGGGTACCCCGGTATGCGGCTCCTGCTCCCGCTGGTCCTGGCCCCCCTAGGCATCGAGTGGGGCCCATCTTCTGATGATAGGTTCTTAAGTTCCTAGGCTATCTCATGGTACTAGATAGGTACCCTAGATCTAGTTACCCATGCAGAAATTAGAAGAGAAATCCTAGAATTAGCATTTAAAAAATTTTAAGGGGGGTTGTCTTTAGATATTACTAATTCTTATTATTTTTAGTAGATAGGCCTCATTTATACTAACCTAGTAATATCTCATATATCTAGTAATATAGAATCCTAGATTTTTAAAAATTCTTTAAACCTAACATTATAATGTCTCTGTACCCGGGGGGGTACTCATACAAATCCTAGGGTTGGCAGGGGGGGGGGGTACACAGGGTAACTCAGTACCC
>JAAAPX010000324.1:0-10157 GCA_012656285.1 Aspergillus fumigatiaffinis | reverse complement strand
GGACTTTGGGGTCCCATCACGGTTGAACGATATCGCGAACGTGACCGTTCAACACGTTGAACCATAGTTGAACTGCCGTCATTTGGGAGGTGGGGTGTGTTGATTAGCGCACCGTACTCTCCCGAGCCGATGTGGACCACTTAGACTGACTTCTCTACGTTCTAGAATTAGCCGTTCTAAAAGGTTCAGCCAGTTCAGTCGCGATCAATAACAAACACAAGCCGCGTGGTTGAACAAGTTACATCTCAAAGCATCGAAAATTATCCGATTACACTGGTATGCGAGGAACTGCATCTCACAGTCACACCTACAGTCGAAGGTAATACTAGGAAGACGCCAGCGCGTAGCAAGGGGGAAACGGCACAGTAAACATAAACAAAAGCAAAAAGAGGACGGTGCATGAGTCCACTCGTGGGCACCCTGTCCGGTCTTAGATGCGGGTAAGCAACTCATGTGATGTTGTCAGCCAGCCTGGGTGCCGAATCTAGTAAAGGATTTACGGAATCTGATTCGACCAATCAAATCACGAAAAATAGATCATATTGCGATTCAATTCGCTGATTCGATTCCAATTTCGGTGAAATCTATCTTTCCTGCCTATAAATTCTAGTATGAGAGCGTAGATTCGAAGAATCAGACCTTCGTCCCCTGATATTCTGCGTATATGCGTTTACCATACAAACGTTATCATCTCGGATAGCCTAACAGATGTCTCTCAATTGCCAGGGAAGTTGCCAATCGCCGCTAACACGGATAACCCCGGGTGAGGACTTTTGCAGAGCGAACGAGCCTTATACAGTACTGCCTACGCAGCATAAAAGGAGCAGTCCAGGGATATCATGCCTCTTACAGGACAATCCAGGGATGTCCTATAACATAGTGCTGTGCTAGTGACAATGCGCCGCGCAACCGAGGGATTGATGTAGATCTCCTTTTCTGCAATGGGTTCCCAGTCTGCCAGTAGACATGGGTATGAAGGAGTACCTCAAGTTGAGAGAATTTAGACACACGGCGCGGCGCTTACGCCTTAAGCAAACTCGCAAGCGGTGGTCACCACGCATCCGGCGTAGCCTGCTTTCCGTCCACGTCTGTAACAACGATCAGTGGCAGTGCCGAGTTTGCGCGCGGCGCCCGCTTCACTGGTGGAGTGGCGGTTCTGTATTTCTTTCGGTCTTGACCCCTGGCAGTCCTTTTCGATGCCTTTAGTTTCCTCCCCCATTGTATCACCTTCTCGAGAAGTAGAAGCATACTCGCTGAAAGAGTCTCTAGCACAAATCTAGAGCGACTTCTACAACGCCAGGGACAGGGCGGCGATAGGACTTTATCTATAGCTCACATCCAGTTCATAGGTTTGTCGGGTCGTGGTGAAAGTAAAAAATGCCGATAAATATCAAAGGAAAGTCTTTTTAATAATTTTAGTGCTGTAGCAAGGCGGGCCTAACTATGCCTAAAAGCTTAAAAGGCTTTATATGGACACGAATTACCGGATGAGATTCGATGTTTGGGGCAATAAAATTTGCCCAGGGAAATTGATGGCATTGCCCGTATATTTATTTCTTTCAATCAAAGAGACCGTGATTAATATGCTGCTGACGAACGGTTTCTTCAACTTTCACACCCACCCAGTCTTCCTGACATATTTGAGGCCAATCGAAGCGTCAGTACGTATCGCATTTGTTGCTGGCGCAGCAAAAGGTATGTCACCACGTGCCTTGCTCTATTCTTCATTCAGTGCTTGTGCTTAATGTCCTTGGCGTTGCTCGAGAGACATTGAGGGTTGCTAAGAAGAGCCCGCGCTTCGTTCCTGGGAGGGTTGAAGCCCGGTAGGTCCACGCATCTATATATATATATAAATACATATATATATGCTCATTCAAATGGAGTTGTTCCCCACCCAGCGCGGTAACTACGTAGGCCGGCTCTAAAGAGAGTATAGCAGTAGACGAAAAGGTTTCGCTTGCGTGATGATATTGGACACCGACGTTCGTAGCTTGCCAGAGCGTACAATAATAGTAGCATATCACGCCTGGGAATCGCTGCCTGGACCATCGTTATTCGAACCAGTCCCGAAGTTGCTTAGTGCCCGTCTCTGAAGATTCTGTCCCGACTCTCCGGATCGTACAGTTCAGGTGGCCATGACGTTCGTGCCAAAAGAATACGAAAAGTGCAAGCGATTGGAAACTGTAAAACAGGATGGTAATTGGTAGTCCAAGTCTCGGAGAACAGCTACTTGACGAGCAGGTTCTTTGGCTACGCTACTCGGAACTCCGCTACTCTCTCATTTTGGGTTAGTTCGGTGAATTCTTTCTCTAGCCTAGCCCCTCTCCGTCATCATCTGATGCTAGGGGACAGCAGGGGCTAGATACTGTTCTGTGCCATCGGAGGCCCACATTCCTGCTTGTGCCCCGAGTCAAACAGGTGAGCGGTGGCTGCTGGCTGCCGTACGTCCAATCGTCTCAGTCGCCCAGCCGTCTACTAATCGCTAGGCCCTCTGTTTGCGTCCTGGGCTCTCCTGACCGAGCAACTCCGTTGCCCCACCGTCCGTTCTTTTCCCCCTTTGCCAACTTCCCTCCCTTTTCTTTGTTTCGGGTCTCTGCAACTCACGCTAGACATTTCTTCACTCTGCCGCTCTAGGGGACTGCTCGTTCCACAGCTGCCTCCTTGTCTGATTGTCCTTCCATGCTCGTCATGCATAGCTGTAGAGGAGCCGTCGTCGTTTGGGAACCGGTTCTGCCTCGGGTGGATGCGGCCGCTTTCGTGACGGGCAATAACACCGGCGCGATGGTGGCCACTGATCAGTGCGATGATCCGACCGCCCGAATGGACTGTCGACCTGCTGTGCCTCCATGAGCTCCTCGATGGAGGTTGGAAAACCACCGATGGTGCAGAAGCCCATCGTGCCCCCGAGGCCTAATCGGATCGTCTCATGGACGCTGACCACAGGGAAGGAAATGCGCTTTCGGTAATAGCCACACACGAAGCACCCGTCGTGTTCGTTAACGGTACCCAGATCACAGCCCTGCCACAGCTGAAAGCGAGCACGGATGTAGTTGAGCTCCGTCTGGCGGACAATCCCGGGGGCGTCGAACTTGCAACAGAGGATGGACCCGTGGCAGCGGTAAGACCCGTCGATTCTCTCGGGTTCTCCGTCGAGCTCGAAGAAGAATGTCTTGGCCAGCCAGGCACGGACGAGCTCGTCGGGCACCGTGTACGCAAAATCCCGGAGCGAATCGAGGGCGCGGATGTCGTCGAGCTCCGGAGCCTTTCCGGGAATCTGCCGGTCCAGTCGGTATATACTCCCTTTGACGTCGGCGGGCACAGTGTCCAAGGCGTCCTGCCACCCACGCCGACCATCGACGGCCGGCGAGTGGAGAAACGTCTGGAGGGCACGGTCGATGAACCCGTCGCGCAGCCAGCGGCGGCCCGGCTCTGCCGTCATGGGTGCTTCGCCGACGGCATAGCCAGTCCCGACACTGATGACGAGGTCCGGCTGTTTGCGGGTGGGCCAGATGATCTCGCTCTCTCGAAGGGCGGTGCGGAGGGGACAGTTGGCTCTGACGCCGCCGTCCTGGAAGGTGCCGATCCCGGGGAGATACTTGGGCGTGAAATACCTGTTTCGGTCAGCCTCTCAGACATCTGGTGCAAGAGGATGCGTACCCCAAGGCGGCCACGCTGCATCTCGCCCTGAATTGCGCAGCGCGTGAGGTTAGCACATTCACTGGAAGCTGTGGTACAAGGCCAACGAAGGTGAGTGGTCCGAATGGTAGACCGACGAAGGGTGAATCAACCAGGGAAAGCGCAGGTACTCCACGCATGACGCCCGGGCAAGGAAGGGATATGGCAAATACAGGAGGATGACAACAGTGGAGGAAGGATAGTGGAGGAAGGAATGAGGCAGAAGGATAAGGACAGGAAATAACAGCAGGCAACCAACGGGGGCACGTACACCTCCCGTAGGAGTGGCTCCCGCTCTTCCGGTAGGAAGAGCTTGTATGCGGATTGCATCCGGGCACGGCCAGCACCGCGGTAGTTGCAGAAGAGGCCAAGCGAGCCGTCGTCGTCGACCTGACTAGCGGTCAGGGCCACGCGGACGCCAGAGACAAGCGGGGCGGCCGGGCCGAACAACCGGCGCGCGGGATCGAAGGCCTGCTGCAGTGCCCTATCGAGGGTGTTGGAGTCATGACGACTGTCGGACACCCAGGTGGTCAGAAGGTCCCACGTCTGTGCCAGGATCGTCTGCCGCGGGGGCCGGGGTTGGAAGATCTGCCGTGCGAGAGCCCTGAACTTGGCGTGGGCCACGGCCGCTGGCCTTCCAAGGTCGATGACCTCGGACACGATTACGGCGCCTGCGGCGAGGGGATTAGTTACCAGCCGGGCTCTAAATGACGCGCAACAAGGGACTCTTACCGACGCTGGTTCCCATATTCAGGTCGAAGGCCTCGCGAAGTCCTCGGGAGCCACCAATGCGCTCCTCGAGGGCCGCGAGGAATCCCAAGGTAACAACGCCGCGAACGCCGCCGCCGTCGAGGGCGAGAATGGTCGGCCGTTTCGTGGGGGGCAGCACCCGGGCGATGCACGAAAAACGCGCGAGACACAGCGGGCAGGAGCGCAGTTCAAAGTGGTACTCGGCGCCCCGACCGCGGGCCCCAAAGATCTGCACGCAGACGTCGCATATGGCATGCTCGCAGGGCAGGATATGCTCCGGAGCTCGACGCAGGCACAACAGACAGACGTGAGTGGAATGGACTCTGGACCAGAGCGGGGCATTCTCACGCAAGACGGTTTGTCGGATCTGGGCTGTAGGAACGCCGGCAGAGAGGGCGTGGAAGAGCGACACGAACTCAGCCTCGACAAGGGGTCTGAAGGTGCTTTCGGACAAGAACTGGGATGTAGAGCAAGCTGCGGCGCAGTCGGCGGCGTACAGGGTTCGGAACGTTGCCCTGGGCTCAAATCCTGGGTTCGTCAATACCCTAGTATCCGACAGGAAGAGAAAAGGGAGAAAAGGAAAGGAGGAAGAAAAGAATAAGCGGGCAAGAAGGAAAAGAAAAGAACAAGCAGTTGATGAGCGCCTGAGCTTCATCTCAACAATGCAGCTCACCATGCATTCCCGGCGGATAGGCGTCCATGAGCAAAGCCGACGCAACAAACGGGATCACAGTGTCGGAGGCCGCGCCGGCCCGGTCAGCGGTATCCAAGAAGAGCCGCAGATATCGCGAGGCCTGGTCTTCCGGGGGCCGATCAGGGTGGCATGCTCGAATGCAGTCGAACGGGGCCGTAGGCTGTCGTGCGACGTGACGTAGGGACTTTCGCCAGATCCAGTCGAGATGAATGGCGGAGAAGAGCTCGTGGGCCTGGCGCCGTGCGAGGTACGCCTCATCCAGTTCCTGTGAGAGCAGTCGCCGCAGCGGCTCGAAACGACTCACCGGGGATAAGAGCGCTCGGTCTCGCAGATCCAGCACGTGCACGGAGGCGACCAGGCTTGCGACGGCGACCGCTCGCAGGGTGCTCTCCAGGGTCTCCAAGGGACCGGCCGTGTCTTGCGGATCGGTCAAGACAACGATTAGCCGCGGCCGCGCAATGGACGTCGGTTCGAGAGCGTCGCAGGACAGCGCTGCGCACCATGCAGCGAGGAGGTTCTCCACCTGACAGATGCCGCCGATGTCGTCCGCAAAGAGCGTCCAGGTATCAGCGTGAGGAAGGAGAAGGCGGCGGTAAAGCAGACCTTGGATCTCCTGGTAGGACCGGCCGGTGCTGTTCTGGATATGGTAGCGGCGAAGCGGGGCTCGTGGACAAGACTTGGCCGTCGGCCGCGAAAGGCTACCGTCGATGAAGATGACCGTATGGGGGTGGGTGACCGGGGCATAATGCAGCCGGGCAAAGCCCAGTCCGCCCTGTCGGCCGGTGTTGTTGTGGGGATATAATGACCGGAGCGCCTGGGCCTTGGCCGTCCTCCCAACGAAGAGGTGAATCAACGGATACTGATTCGGAGGATGCTCCATCTCTGCGAGCACTCGCGCCATGCCGCCACTGTCGGTGACCGCCCAACCCCCCGCTTCTGACTCCAATCCCAACCAGGCCGGCATCTGTAAGCGCGTCTCGGAGCATGCGAGACACAGACCTTTAGCTGCACTTAGCTGTCTGGAAGCGATGTCCAGGTATCCTCTGGGTTTCCGTTCGTTCGGCGCATGCTGGCTTTGCGGTGAACTGGGTCTAATAAAGGTGACCGGAAGGGCTCTCCGACGAGAAATCACTGTGCCCTCCTGCAGCAGGGACCTACCGTTCCCGTCCGCTTGAAACTGACGGGTATGCATTTTCTGACTTGATGACTATTGCAGAAAGAAGGGCCGAGCGAAACTGTTTCCATAGAGCTCTATATACAGGGGCCATACTGTACTTGAACTGACAATGTCAGCGGGGAAGAGCGGCGGAGCCGACTGAGGGCACAATTTCCGATGAGGACATGAGAAAGATGAAAAAAAAAGGAAAGAGGGAAAGGAGTGCCAGAAAGAACAGACGAGCCACAACTCCAGCGCTTAAAAGTGTATCCATCTATTGTACATGGACGGCATGTGGCACCATAGTTTGGAGGGTTTGCAGAAGGGAAGGGAGGGCCGGGGGCAGGGATGACGTGGCGTCAGGGCCGTTCAATGGAACAACAATCGTCCGGCAGTCGGTTATGGCCCCGAGGTAGGACCTACGTGGGAGCCCATCCTGAAATGACCTATGACTGGCTCCTTAGGGCTAGCTGTAGATGGGTCTCGCCGGGCCAGACGATCGCCTCCATGGACGATTTGGGAGCGCCATTTCGTTGAGAGTCGGAAGTTCCGGCCAGGGCAGTTTCACTATCACTAATCAGTTTGTCAGTGGGTATTGCAGACGGAAGACGATTCTGACTGACGCGTAAGGTAATCAACGCAGGACTTTATGAGCCCGTAGTCCTCGTTCCTGGATTCCTTCTCCGTCGCCTGTCTGACTGACTCTCGAAGGTTCGAAACCTTTCCCCGGGACGTGATGGGCGTGGAGGCCGGAGGGATTCCGATCGTCGACAACTGAGAGCGCCCTTCGCTTGACTCTCGCAGGCGCTTCGAAGGAGATTTAACGGGGGAGCTCGGCTGTGTAACCGGTTCTTGGAGGCTCGTATCAATGTTCCCAACCGAGATGGATGCCGTGGGCGGTGGGATTTCGATCCGCGGCAATTGAGTGCAGCCTGCCTGCTCAACAGGCTGGTCCGACTCTCGCAGGAGCCTCTTCGAAGGACCCTTGACAATGGCCATCGGTTCAGGACTTGAGGGCACGCTCCATTCGGACCGCCGCCTCAGACGCTTTGCCTTTCTGGGCTTGCCGACAAGGCTTGGGCTGCGGACTCCAAGAACTTTGCTTTTGCCAAGCCCGTCCTCCACCCTGCGCGGCACGGACGGGGCGCCTTCTGCCCGGTGGACTGACTGATGTGCGCTCAGCTCCCTTATCATCTCTTTCATTTGCCAGCGCTCCATTTTGGAGCGTATTGATTGTGCCCCTCGAGGAGTTCCGACATGTTTTCTCCACCAGCGCTCAACGCCGGCCCATGAAACCTTCTTATTTCTCTGCTCGATGACCTGAGGCAGCTTGCCTTCCTCGTAATTACTCCAGTCCTCCCCGCGCGGCATGGCGATACGACGTCGCTCCGGCTTGGTTGAAAGTCACAGGGAACAAGAGGGGCTTGCTTTGGCAGTCCAACAGAGCACAATGAACGTGCTCGGTTTTGACCACAGATAATTTTGTTCTGTATAAGAATGAGCTGGGAGGAGAGAGAAAGACAGGCAGCGCAAGGGGGGGGGGAGGAACAGGGCGATTCCTTATGTCCCTCACTGGGTCGTTCAGCCGTGCTCGGTCGTCCACTCAGCGGTTGGCCCTTGGGGGAGCAAGTGGTACCACCCGGGAAGCAGACCCATTCGAACTCCTGCGCCGCAGAACAACCACAGTTCAACATATTCTACGGAGTCTCTCCGGGAAAACGACCAACTCGGACTCGGGTGGGGGAGGGAGGATGAGCTAGGGGGTTGTGGTTGACAAAGAAGCTAGTGCGGAGCTAAGGAGTCGAGGCCTGCACCCTGGGCCACTCGGCATTATTGGCCTTTGGCAACCGTTGAACGCTAGAGGGCCAGCCCGCGAATTCGAACCGCCCGCACTGTTTGAGGGGTCAGGCACGCGCGCGTCGCCCTCTTACTTAACGCCATCCCTGACTCCCGGCCGTGGATGACGTCGGTTGGCTCAACCAGACCCGGAGGCTACTCTGTCCAACAAGAGACCGGCCGGAGGCAAGTGGAGCGGTAGTGGTGCCGGCGGCGGGTTTCCGATTGAAAACGGGGTAGCTCTGCTCAGACGCTACTGTATAAAGGGCTGTGTGTACGTTGTCTGTGTTCACCATTTGATTTTCCCTGGCAAACCAGGGTTGGTTACAGGCGGTCGAGAGGAGGCTTAAGTCCTGTTTTTCTTCGTTTATCCCCTGGTGCATCCAATGCTGATAGGAAACGGGCTTTTGATTCATCTCTCGGTGGCTACAACCTTTGTCTAGCTCGGTCACGCCCAACCCTCGCCCCTGCTCCCCCAGTCTCTCGCTCCCGTGATGCCCAGCCATAATCGCCGGAACCCCCCTCGGCGTCGATCGGGCCGCCAATCGTTGCGCCAGAGTGATGATTCTGATTCCTCAGACGAAGGCAATCGCTCACGGACCACGGCGCTGGACGAGGCCTCCGAGCCGGATTACGACACATTCCAAGAGAATCTCAAAGGCCATGCAGCCAAAACCAACGTTAGAGCTGTGGTGGGCGACCATTTTGCCTCACTCAGAACGTCCCGCTAACGGATGATAGCTTGAGCGACTAGCGCCCAGCAGGAATCGGCAAGCCTCAGAGATAATGGATTGTTTTGCCAGTCTTTTCATAAAGCTTGTTGCTGGGTTCAAACTCGTCCTGGATCGTATGCCGCCCAAATACTCTGACAGAATTCTCCTGGAACTACGAGAGCAGTGGCACTCAGATCCACAGCTGTTTCTACTGCTCACCGAGGAGAACCTTTTTGAGAGTGCTATGCCGCAACACGGAGCCGTCGCGACGCGGGGCGAAGGAATACCGGCGCCTGTTGCTCCAGCCAGGACATCCGCTAAGCGACCGGCATCTTCGGACGTACGAACAGAGAACCCGGACGGAAAGACCAGACGCGGGGAGGAAAAAGAGAGGCGCGCAAGGCTTCGTGGGAAAGACGCTGGCATAGCGGGGGCAGGGAGAGAAACGCTCGCTACCAGTACCCTTCCGAGCGACACCCTCGGCCGTTCGTCGACGCGGGATGTCCAACGTCCTGTCCCGCGCATCGCCCCAGTGACCAGGCAGATGAACGCCCCAGTGCAGCCAAATCCGGCTACTCTCACCACAGCCCCGTCAGCTGAACCGTTAACGGGACCTCCGCCTGCCCTGATGCCCAACCCTCAGGCCTCTGTAGCACCGTATCAAACTGGCACTGCGCCCAACCGTCCAGCAGCGCATGCAATGGCCCCTCCGGTGCCGCCAGCGACCCTGGACAGAATTACTGGCCTTCTGCAAATGCTAGCGGACCGGCTACCTCCCCTTACCGGCACCGGACATCTTCCCACTCGGCCTCCTGCAACGAGCGGCGTCCCGTCAACCGTGCCGCAGCTGCCGGAGCAGCCACCGGTTGAACAGATTGTTGCGCCGGTGCCGGGTGATATCTATGCTTCTGGAGCCAGCCAGTTGCCTCAAGGCTCTGATCCGGAGGGATGGATGAGCTTTATGATGGACGATGGACACCTGGGAAGCCTGGGGTTCGACCCCGACGCGGATCTTTAAAATCTTGTATAATCTACTTTCGCATCTTTTCGCATTGTATCTCTGGCCCTTTCTGGTAACACTCCTGCGAGTGAGGCATCACTCTCCCCTCGCCCTAGGCTTAAAGAGTAAAGTGTCGCATTGTTCGCGGCGTCTTCCCAATCTGTACGGATCCGACGGCATTTGTCCCAGGGACGCTAACGACGCCATGTCTGACCGTATTTCCCGCCGGTGGGTCGAATATATCGCGGACTTCGTGAATGCGGGCCCTCTTTGGGACCATTCGGACGGAAATTCGAGTGGCAAAGAAGGCAGCAAGCTCGCCCCACGGCAAAA
>JAAAPX010000323.1:0-10694 GCA_012656285.1 Aspergillus fumigatiaffinis | reverse complement strand
TAAGCTTATCTAGGACCTCTATATAAGATTTAAGAAGGAAGACCTAGTAGAACTATATAGTATTATCTATAACTATTAGAAAGTATATCTCCCTACTATAGGCCTAGATGCTAAGAGGTCTATAGATATTAATATATAGGAACTTACTAGGCCTAGACTAAATAGATTTATTCTATTTATATAGTAACTAGTGATTCTTATTAATAATATATAGGCTATAGGGAAGCTATAACCCCCCTTTCTTTAGATATAAGCTAGTTATATAGTTAGAAAGTATATAGAGATAGTACTTAGATAGATATATAGTATATTAATAGACTAGTTTAATACTAATTAGCTATAGTTCCTTAATAATTATTATATTAATAAATACTTTATATCTAGGGTGAGATATATATTTAATATCTTCTAAGCTAGATAGCCTGCTAGCCTGCTATAGTTATTTAAATATCTTAATAGATTTATAGCTAGTAGTATAAAGAAAGTAATAATTCTATATTATTTTAGTAAAGGCCTTAATTAAGCTATTATAGATAAGCTTAATACTATTATTCTTCCTAAAGATAGTATTAATATCTAATTCTATAAGCTTTTAGATAGAAATTAGATTATAGATAAGAGCTAGTATATACCAGACTTTTAATAGTATAATAAAGCTAATATATTTAGTACTATTTAGTAGTATAAGATTAATAATAATAGTATTATAGCCTTTAGTCTAGAAGACTTACTCTATAGCTATATAGATTAGTAGAACTATCTTATAATAGTTAATAAATAAAGAATAGTAAGGAGTTATTATATTACTTATACTAAAATCTATTATCTAGTTATAGGGATAGTCCTAATTAATAGTGCTAACCTCTTTATATTATATCTACTAGTAGGAGAGCTTGATATTATTTATCTATAGAGAGTTACTATTAAATATAATCTAATTAACCTCTTTATTATAATTCTTATTATCTTAATTAGAATAGGAAGTAGTATTAGTAGTAAATCTACTATATCTATAGCTATACCCTTTCTAGCCTCCTCTCTATAAGAAGGTAATAATAGAAGGATTAGAACTAGTATTTTTTATATAATATTTAGATAGGAGATAACTACTAAATTTATTATAATAATAGTACTAGATAATATTAATATCTTTATTATTTAGATTCTTAACTATAGGACCTTTAAATAGATATTAATTAGACTAATTTAAATTTAAATTAGTATTATAATTAGAATAAGAGAAATTAGATTAATTACCCCTATATCTACTATATTAGCTATTCCACCCCTCTTAAATAGAGTTTATAGATAGTTAGTTACTAAATAAAGATAATTATAGTCTACTAGAGTCTATAGTATATTTTTTAAACTTATAGTATTAGAACTATATATAGATATTAGTAAGAGTAATATATTAATTTAATTTAGTAAGCTCTATATTTATAATAAAGTTATCTAAATATAGAATATCTTTAATTACTTATAAAAAGAGATAGTATTTAATTTATTTAGGGAGTATATTTAAGATATAGATCTCTATAATTATACCTTACTATTTCTATATAAATATTTAATAGTTACTATTTAGATTATACTTTATATTCTAGAGCTTCTACTAAGGTAGATATAAACTATTATATTCTAAATATTTATAGACACTTTAAAGCTTTTTAAAGATAAGTATAGTATTACTAATATCTAAGATCTAACATAATTCCCAGGCGAACTGCCATCCCAGGCGAGCCGCCACCTTCTGTATCCCATATAAAATGGCACTTTCCAAGGCTTAGATATCTCAACACTCAAGTATCTACAGGGGCCAAATTTAGGCATATGGTATAGTATAGTCATATACTTATAAGCTATAGCCTCCTAGCATATGTATACATTCAGGTAACATAAAATACACCTGTAATTTTGGTAATTTTAACTTCTAGATATTAAGAGAGAGGAACAGTATTTTAGCATCCTAAGAAAGAGTATTCATATAATTTAAATTATATATATTCCAGATATCTTACTTAGATAATAGCATAAGTAGTTGTGGTTGAGATATCTAAGCCCTGAGAAGTGCCATTTTATATGGGATACAGAAGGTGGCGGCTCGCCCGGGATGGCGGTTCGCCTGGGAATTATGTTATACCTTTACTATATTACTAATAGTAGTCTATATAATAATAAATATAGTATAATTAAGATATATAAATATCTCTTACTTCTTCTTAAATTATAGCTATATTTATTAATTATACTTATTCTTCTTATGAATTTTATTATTAATAGCTATCTCTATAATAGTAAGGGGTAGTAACTATTTAAGTTATTAGAGTACTTTAGTAGCCTAAGTAGATAGAGTATTTATTAAGGCCTTTTTTTCTATAGCTACTATTAAAGCTATAGTAGGCTATTTATCTTTATAAGACTAAGCTACTTTATATACTTAGGGTTAATATTATAGAGAGGGGAAGAGAATAGAGAAGGGTATTAATACTTTAGTAGCTTCTAATATATAGTATTTTTACTATAAAGATATATTTAGAGTCCTTTAAGCTATAGGGTCTAGTTAGCCTTACTAGTAAGGGTTAGAACTATCTTATTAGGCTTAATATTAATATCTATACTAATTAGTTAGATAAATATATAAGATTTAATAAAGGAAGGACCTTAGAGGCCTTTAATTTAATAAGATAGGCTAGATTCTATAGAAGAATTATTATAAAAGAAAGAAAGAGTAGTATAGATCTATAAAGTTAGAATTTTAATCTAACTAATAAAAATAAGTATATAGAATATATTAAATTAATTATAAAAGTAGGGAATAAAGAAGATAATAAAGATTACCTTATAATAAGCTATAAGGGCTTATATTATAATCTATAAGAATAAATAAATAACTTAATTCCTTAGCTATCTAAGATAAAGCTATTATATATAAGAGAATAAGAAGAAGTAGGAAGTGTAAGGTACTAAACCTATTCTAGAGATGTAGGTGAGAGTAGGTAAGAGAGTGGTATTCATACTAGAGACATAGGCAAGAGTAGGCAAGAGAGTGGTATTCACATATTTAATACTTATATCTTATATACTAGTTTCACTAGTCCTTTTACTATATCTTATATATAGTAATATAGATGTTGCTTTTTATTAACCGCCTATAATATTGCCTTCTCTTATAGATAACTTATATATATGGTATTATACACCTAGTTCCTCTAGTTACCTCTAGTAGAACCTCACCAAATCAGTAGAACCTTTGTATCTTAGAAATTCAATCAACTTACCATATCAAATCATATTGAATTGCCACACTATTTTAGATATACCTCTTAAGGAGGAGGGTATTTATAACTTAATTAATTATAATAAGGGAATAAATATTTTTATCTCTAATCCTAAAGCTCTTACTATTACTATCTCTTTATCTATATTAAATATTTATTCTTTAAAGTTAAATACTTCTATTAAGCACTAGATATCTATATCTACTAAATCTTTTTATAAGCTACTTTTTTATTATAAGTTTATTACTCTTAAGTTCTTTAGTTCCTCTTTATAACTTAGTACTTCTTCTTCTTTAAAGAAAGAAGAGGGTAAGTAATTTAACTTCTATTATATTAAAGATTTATAGCTAATAGTTTATTAAATTAGGTTTCTTTCTTTATTATTATAATAATATTCTACTTCTTTTTTTTAAGATCTATTTATAGGTAGCTATTTCTTTAGACTCTAAGAGTAAATATTATTATATAGATAATAAACTATCTCTAACTTCTTTAAAGAAGTTTAAATAAAACCCCCTTAATAGTAATATATTATATTAGCTACTTAGTATTACTATTTTTAAGTACCTTATTTCTTTCTATATTACTTATTATAATTTATTAAGCTTTATTACTAGTATTAACTAGTAGATTAGCTTACTTAAGGAGGTTAAGGCTAATATATTAAGTTCTAATAAAGAGGAGGAGGATCTAAACTATTTATACTAGATTAATATAGCTATAAAGCTTTATAGTAAGAGTATTAATCTCTAGAGTAGAGATAGAGGCTAAGATAATTAAGTATAGCTCCTATTAAAGAAGCTAATAAAGTTAAGAAAATCTTTTTTAGTTAAATTAATCTTATAGTTCTTAGAGTTTAGTATAATATAGCTTTTTTACTTAATATTAGTTTATAGTTTTTTTTTATACTTAGCTATCTTTAAGTAATTAGCTTTAGTTAAATAAGTAATTTATTTCTTTATTTTAATATTCTTATAATATTAAGTAACTTATCCTTTTTTAATTACTCTTAATAAGCTAGAATTACTACTATAAATAGTTTATTAAAATCTATATCTCTTTTACTAATATCCTATTAAGTTTAATTATCTCTTAATAAATTATATAATATTCCTCTATTTAGCTTATTATTTAAAGAAGTTAAGTTAATTTTACTTTAGTTATTTCCTAGAGTTAACTTCTTTTTGTAGCAGGCAGGGCCTGCTGAGTGCTCAAGCCTACTAGGCACTTGCAATCTGCCTCAGGCACTAATGAACTCTTATCTAGCAAGGACACCAGCAGTCACATGACCCTTGTAGCAATCAATGTAGTAATTAATCTAGTCATATAGTCTCATCCACCATTCACACACTCCTTTTTATGTTCAGCTGTCACAGCCCTAGTTAGAACCCTTCAGCAATTTCTTACTATCCAAATCTAGATTATAGATTTTTAAGGCTTCTAGCCTGTGACATTGGAAATTACTTATTACTAGATAAGTTAGATAGAGCCAGCAAGAGACAAACCAGACAAACCAGACAAACCAGACAAACCAGACAAACCAGATAAACTAGACAAACCAGATGAACCAGACGAACCAGCTGAACCAGCCAAACCAGCTAAACCATAGAACCAGACAAAATAGCTAAAATAGATGATATAAACAGAATGAACTATAATAACATGTTATTATAGATATCAACATCCCTAGAAGGACCTAGCAAATAATGACTATCATAGCAGAATGATATACAGACAAACCTTATAGCCTAAATAGCCCAGCAACTACAGAATATTACTAATTAAATAGCCTAACTTAAAGAATAATAAGTAACTACTACTACTATAGTAGTAATACTTACTCCCTAGACAACTCCCTCTACACCCACCTTAGCTAACTATCACCTTAATAGAGGACCTAATGAAGAGACTAAAACCTATTCTACCTAATATAGAGATATATAACAGCACTAATAAGGCTATATACTAGACCTTCTACTCCAAGCTATAGGTGAAACTATTACTTAATCAAGCCATAATTAGCTCCTACTATAGTTACCTATAGTATATATTTAGTAGACTTAAAGGGAATACTGCTGCAGCTTTAACTCCCTAGATAGATTAGTATAGAAATAACCTAAATATAATACAGGTAATATTAAATAGCTTATATAACTAGCTTAATCTTATATTCCTTAACTAAGGCTAGAGTAAGAAGGCCCTATAGAAATTATAAACCCTATATTAGGGTAATCACCTATTTAATAAACTACTAGTAGACCTTAACTAGTTATTAATAGAAGCTAGGGGCTATTCTTAGTCTAATAAAATAAAAAAGAACTATCTAGATAGTGCCTTAAGCTATAAAGTAGAGAAGGCACTTATAGATGTTAAGAAGGAGGAGACCTTTATAGATTACTACTATTAGATATAATAAGTAGCTAATTAAGTAGAAGCCTTACATGCAAGGGGAATAGGCTATTCTAACTAGCATAGAAGAAGTATAGCTATAGTAAATCACAACCACCCTACTTATATACCTCCTACCCTAATACCCCCTATATTAGCAGCCCTAAATATAGCTAACCCTATAAATTAGGAACTAACTACTATAACTCTAGCTTACTAATACTAATATATAAAATAGGTTAATAAAGCTAAGAGGTCCTATTACTATACTAAAGAGAGATGCCTGCACTGCAGGGCCTTAGATTATATAATTAAAGATTATTAGTATCTAGGCACTATCCCTCTATAGAGTAGAGAGGCAAAGCCACCCTAGGCCTCTTAAGCTATTAGACCCCTGCTTAAAGATAATAAAGTAGATATATAAGTACTAGGGCTTACTAATAATATAAATAAGTTAGAAAACTAGCTGCTCCTATAAAAAGACTCTTATAGAGGCTAATAGAATAGTTAATATAACTAGAAAGCTAGTATCACCTATATCCTAATAAAGAAGATATACTTACTAATTATAGATAGTTTTAATAAACTATTAGATTCAACATCCCTAAATTCATTATATCTAGTATAATTAATAAGGAATATAACTATAGAATTCTATCTAATACTAGATATATATCTTATATAGTCATAGCTAAATACTTCACACAGAAGCTATAACTAGAGTAGATTAAAATTAAGCTAATTAATCTAGAGAATTATACTAGTATGATAGGAAGTATTATTTTAATAATTACTTACTTCTCCCTAGATATTAGCAGTAACTACTAATATATAGTCTACACCTATATAGTACTAAAGCTAGGTAATAGAACTAATCTAATCCTAGGGATTCTATGGATAAGGGATTAGGGGGTAATAGTGGAAGCTAAAGGGCCCTAACTAAGGCTTATAGATAGATCTATAGTTAAGAGTATTAGGAATAAGCTAAAGCTAGTAGTTAAATAGATTAGTGCCTAAGGGTTCACTATCTATAATTAGTAGTAAAGGAAAGATAAGACTATCTAAATCTTTACTATTAGTATTAAGGATATTAAGAAGGCCTTATAAGTTAAGAAGTATACTAACTCTACTATAAAACTACTAATATACTACTATAAGTTCCTAGATATATTTAACTAAAAGAAAGCTAATAAACTACCACTATATTAACTAGGTATTAACTACTATATTAAGCTAGTTAAGGATAAAAAAGGGAAGCTAATAGAGCTACTATAGGGACTACTCTATAATATATTATAGGGGGAACTCCTAGTGCTATAGAAGATATTAATAAAGCTATTAGAGAAGGGTTTTATTTATACTAGTAGCTCTACTACTATAGTACTAATACTATTTATCTATAAGCCTAGAGGAGGACTATAATTCTATATTAATTATTATACTCTAAATACTATTATAAAGAAGGACTAATACCTACTTCCCCTAATTAATAAGCCCTAGAATATATCTTAAAGGTAAAGTAGTTTATTAAGCTAGATATAATTACTATCTTTTATAAGATCTATATTACCCCTAGAGATAAATAGCTAATAGTATTCTATACCTAGTTTAGCTTATTTAAATAGCTTATTACCCCCTTTAGTATAGTAAATATACTAAGCACCTTCTAGTAGTATATTAACTAGATACTATAAGACTTCCTAGATGAATTTACTTCTACCTATATTAATAATATATTAATCTTTACTAATAAGTTACTAACTAAGTACTAGCAGCATATCTACTAAGTATTAGAGCACCTAAAGAATACAGACTTATAATTAGATATTAATAAGTATAAGTTTAAAGTAAAGAGTATAAAATACCTAGGTTTTATTATTAAAGCTAGTAAGGGAGTATAAATAGATCTAGGTAAGATAGAAGCTATATTAGAATAGTAAGTCCCTATATTAGCTTATAGTATATAATTATTCCTTAGCTTTATAAACTTCTATTAATAGTTTATATAGAACTTCTTAGATATAGTATAACTATTAATAACTCTAACCTATAAGGGTGCCCCCTTTATATAGGAAAATAAATAGGTAAGGGCTTTTAAATTATTAAAGAAGATATTTACTATAGCTCTAATTCTTATATAGTTTAACCCTAATAGAATAATAATAGTTAAGATAGATATATCTAACTAGGTGATAGGAGCTACTATATTATAGTATAATAATAATAATATACTAAGACTAGTTATCTATATCTCTAAGAAGAATATACTAATAGAATATAACTATAAGATCTATAATAAAGAGCTATTAGCTATTATTAATACTCTTAAAGAGTAGAAGTTAGAACTAATTAGCTTACTATAATTTAAGCTTATTATAAACTACTATAATCTTAAATACTTTAAAATAGTTTATAAACTTAATAAATAGTAGATATATTAGTTATATACCTTAAGCTAATTTAATTATAAAATATACTACTAGCCTAGGAAACTAGCTGCTTAGCCTAATACCCTCTTATAGAGGGAGTAAGATATACTATAAGATATAGATAATAATAGGCTTAAGATATATAACTACTACTTAGCTCTATTAAAGGTTATTACTAGCTAGATATAGGTGAAAGTATTTCACACCTATAAAGTAGTGTCTAGCCTAGATATAAGGTTACTAAGTAAATATAGTAATTAATATACTAAATAGTCCTACTATATAACCTCTAGTATAATATCTATAGATAGAGTGCTATAGCCCCTAGAGGAATACTAGAAGGAGACTATACTAAATAATATAAATCTATAAGAGATATATTAGGTAGTAGAGGAAGGGGCTATATAATTCCTAAAAGAGTTATATATTTAGATATTAATTACTAAATATTTAATATTATTAGATAGTTACCTACTATACTAGGACTATAAATAGGTCCCTAATTTAGAGCCTCTATAAATAAGGATCCTATAAGGGATATATAATTTAGTATTAATAGGCTACCCTAGGAAGAATATACTATACTTAATAATTATCTAGAACTTCTACTAGCTAGAGCTCTCTATAAATATTTAATAATTTATATAGAACTATAATAAGTATAGTGTAAACTATATATAGTATAAATAATATTAGAGATTACTTAAGTTATTATTAATCCTAGATTATAAGTAGTATAAGATTACTATTAACTTTATTATAAAGCTATCTACTTTTAATAGCTATAAGAATATTATAGTAATTAGTAATAGACTTAGAAAGGGTATAATCCTAGTGCCCTATAAGTAAATAGACTTAGAGATAGTTATCTAACTACTAATTAATTAGTTTATTAGATATTATAGTATTCTTAGTATAATTATATTAGATTATAGTCTATAGTTTATTAGTTAATTTTAGGAATACTTTTATAAATAACTAGGTATTTAATAATATCTCTTAATAGCCTTCCACCCATAGATAGATAGGTAGATTAAATAAATAAATATAATATTAGAGGCCTACCTTAGGAACTTTTATAACTATACTTAGACTAATTAGAAATTATTACTACTAATAGCCTAATTAGTAATTAATAGCTAAGATACTATAAGTATAGTGTCACACCCTGGGATCCATCTCTGCTATTCTCTACTAGTCTACTACTTTAGGAATAGGGTGATATAGTCCCTAAACTATATCTAATACTTACCTAAGGCCTACTAACTAGGTAGCTATAATAGTATAATAATATAATAATCTAAAGAGGATTAAGGATAATCTAAAGGTAATATAAGAATAATAATAGTAGAGATAGAAATAAGGCCTATTAAGTATATATACCTAATAGTAGAGAGTAACTAATAAATTAGACTAGTGAACTTATACTTAAGTAAGATTAAGGTATTAAATATAAGGAATTAAGAGTACTAGATATAATATAAATAAGTATCCTTATATATCTAGAGTTCCTTTATAGATATTTATAGTAGATAGTATAGTAGTATACTAATAGATAGATTTATAATTAGTATATATTTTATATTATATACCTATATACTATATTATATAAGGTAGCTATAGTTATATATTTATTATAAAAAAAATATTTAGTAAGTAACTACTAAACTATTTTTCTATAGAAACCTATCTAGATTAAGTATTCCTCTAGATTATGCCCTGATCACTTTGGGATTAACTAGTGATCATTAATCCTTAGGTTTCTACCTATCATACCTACCTTATACTAGTATAGTTATATTAGTACTATAATATTACCTCCCTCTCTCTTAGTATTTTATCCTTAAAACTTAATTTAAAAGGTAGTACTTTCCTAGGTAGGTATACTTCTATTCTTCTAACTATACTTATTTATTATACTAAAATATTATACTAATACTATTCTTAAAGGTGCTCCTAAACTTTCTTATAACTATAACTAAGTTACTAGTTATATTTATTAGGAAGAGTATATTATTAAAAATAGGTTTATTACTTCTTTTCCTTATAATTATTATATATTATTAGGTGAGGTTTATATAATAGATTAAACTTATTAATACTTAAAATATATATTATATATCTATTAGGGTTAATTATATAAGAAAGACTTTTATACTAAAAAGAAGTAGAATATTTTAAAAAAAGCTAAAAAAAAGATTACTTTTAAACTATCTATAACTAATAATAAGTTAGAGCTTCTCTATCCTAAGCTTTAATAGTTATAAGAGTATTTAGAAAAGATTTAGAAAGAGTTAATAGAAAAATAATAGAAAGTTACTAAGTCTTTAGCTTATTATTTATAACTTTAAAAATAATAAAAGTTTCTTAAAGAATATAGTTTTAAAATATTAGAATATAATACTAAACTATTATAGATTCTAGATAAAAAGAAATCTTCTAAGTAGCCTAATTTTATAGCTAAAATTAAATAGCTAGCTATAACTTCTAAGAATCCTAATTTTAATTAGATAATAATAAAGATTAATTAGATACCCCCTTCCTTCTAGGAGAACTTTAATTTCTCTTTAAATAGTATTATTAAATAAGTTAATAG
>JAAAPX010000322.1:0-10938 GCA_012656285.1 Aspergillus fumigatiaffinis | reverse complement strand
ATTAGATTATAGTCTATAATTTATTAGCTAATTCTAAAAGTACTTTTATAAATAATTAAATATCTAATAATAATTTTTAATAGCTTTCTCTATATAGATTAATAGATAAATTACATAAATAAATACTATACTTAAGGCTTATCTAAAGAACTTTTATAATTATACTTAAACTAATTAGATATTACTATTACTAATAGCTTAATTAATAATTAATAGCTAAGATAATATAAATACTAGAGTTAGTCTATTCTTCCTAGATTATAGGTATAATATTAAACTACTAGAGATTAAAATATTAGATTATAAGTCTACTACTATTAGTATAATCTACTTATTAAAGAATAAAGTAAATAATATTATTATTAAGATAAAAAAAGCTATTAAAAATAATGTAATTAAAAACTAGCTATAGCCTAATAATAATAGAAGAAGTATTTAAACTACTCTTACTTAATAAATTTATATTACTTTATAAAGTTAAAGATCTAGTTAAATTTATAGAATATTTAAATAAATTATCTAAACTATAAGCTTAATATATAATAAATATATAAAGTTTGTAATATTTAAAGCTATTAGATTATATACTTACTAACTAGATATATTATTATATATATATAATATATTCTATATTAGCCTTTTATACCCTACTATAAGTAATTTATTTTTAAATTAATTAAATAGTAATTACTAACTATCCTCTAAGTTAGTAATAGTAAAGCTAAATATATTATTAAAGAGATATTATAGAAATATAAGAAATAAGTTAAATAAAATTATTATTTAGAATATCTTATTAAATAGATTAGCTATAAATACCTTATATAGAAGCTAACTATAAATCTAGCTAATATAATAATATTTAATATATAGGAGAAATACTAGCCCTAATCTAGAAAGAAAGGGGTTAGTATAGTAGATAAGACCTACTAAATATTTATATTTACTAAGCTCTTATAGTCTACCTTAGATATTAATAAACTCATATCTAGTTAGGATAGTAGTAATTATATAACTTTATTATAATTAGTATACTAACTATCTTAGTTATATAATACCCTTACTATTTATATACTCTTTTTATATTTAGCTACCATAGCCCTAGCTAGAACCCTTTAGTAATTTCTTACTATCTAAATCTAGGTTATAGATTTATAAGGCTTCTAGCCCATGACAAGCCTAATCCATAAAAATAACAAGTTTACTAGGAGCCTCTAGTATGGCCCAGCCACTGGCAGCATTAAAATAAAGTAAGGAATTAATTAATCATTAATAATCAATCAGTAAGATGCTAACAATTAATAGATTTTAGAAGTATATCATTATCCAGAATCATAAAGTCTGTAAGGAGCCTCTCTATTTACCTAATTTGAAATATGTATATTAGAAGACTTTCTATAATTAGATTAATAAAAATTAAGATTAGATAGTACCTACTAATTACATATATTTTTATATAGTAGATATAATAGGTTTTAAATTTAGGGTTCTATAAGGAGATAGAAATATGATAAGGAATCTATGACCTATCTAATTAGATTTATTTAATCTAGCCAGCTAATTAGATTAGGTGTATGGATTCCATACTTAAAAAAATTTCTAGGCATTGGTGTAAGGAATACCTCAGATCTCTCTTCTTTTTCATTTATGGCAAGGATTAAGATGTTGCTAATAAAAAGGTATAATATCATTTACCCCATATTGGAACCAATGTCAGCATGTCTTGCACTACTTTTTGCTAGCCCTTGATGTGATAATAGATACACCAACATCTGTTTACTTAGTACAGAGACTATTTTGCCCATATATTTAACTGGCTTGAATCCTACTTAATCAGGCCAAGTATAGGTGAGTGATAAGGTATCTCCAGAGTATTTATGACTGTATTATCAGTGTAATTTGCACATCAAGGCGTAAAGGGAGATCAACAACCAAACAACGTGGCCTTATTCCTCATACCTCTCAGCTCCTTATTAAGAGCCTACCTAACTAGAGGCTCATTCCAAGCTAGTAATATAATCTTTTAGTTGGCCCTACAGAATATATACGAAGTTTAATTGCTTACACCATCCTCCTACTACAGGGAACACACCACAGCGGATAAAATCACAATGGTAATCACAACGCCTAACTGGCCTGACCTGGAGCTGACCCGTCATTCCTTCTATAGGCTCAAACTCCCCAGCAGCGAAGAGCAAATGAGAGATATGCGAAGCATGAGGCTGCAAAACGAGGCAAAGGGCAGACCACAGCAAAACCAAAACAGAATTCAAAGTCCCCAGTGTCCACTGGATGGCTGGGTATGTACCACAGCAACTAGAAGCCACCTACGGGCATGACCAAATAGCTAAGACATCATAGTCATTCTTGCATTTGTTGTCTGCGGGGGAATTGCATTCGAACTTCTGAGAGTTATCCCAGCGATATGGTCAGCTGCGACCACGATGCTCGGTCGTTTCATTGCCTAGGTAGCCGCTGTTAGCGATGCGATCATCTCAAGCTTGTAAAAATACAGAGTGCTTTTCGAAGTATGCCACCTATTCTTCAACCTCAGCTTTCCAACATTTCGAGGCCACATCGAATTCATCTGTTGAAGATCCGACTCTGAACAAATATCAAGTAGAGACATAGGCCGAGATGATACTCTCTTACGTACGTGAATATCTCTCACGCGCATATTACATTCATGCTGCTCTTTCCAAAGGGCTTCATGCATCCAAACCATAGACCCCAGGCTGTAAAACCGTCAAAGACAAACCGTCGCTATATGATCTATGCATAATCATTGGCGGATGCCACTATTCGATGAAAGTAGGATAGGAAATTCACCTCACCCAAGGTCTACGCCGCACTGTTGCCTTCCGCTTCTGGAGAGGTTGCAGATAATCAAATCCCGCGGGTACCATCCTTTTCCGCTTGAGTTGTATCCTGTAATACCTTGGCAGTCGCATGTCCCCTCACTTTGGCCTTCTTGCTTCTCTTTTTCTTCCTCACAGGTGTACCCTCCATAGGTATACCTTCCGGGTGAATTCGCTCCGATGCTCGCTGCATTTCCAACCGTAACCTCTCTACTTGTCGCATCGCTCTCGCCATCTCTGCATCATCCTGAGCGGTTTCGCCTAGATCAAGTGTGGAACTCGGGCTTCGATCTTCACCCTCCAAGGTAAGGAGCCCGAGGCTACTGGAATCAACTTGGAGGAGAGAACGCTTGCTTTTGTCAAGGTCATCCGCAGCTTTTGGCAAAACGAATTCATCCAGTCCAATGGTTTCATCAGCAATGACAAGATGTTTTTTGGGGTGTTGACCTTTGTGGTGTCGAGTTTTACTGTCTGACAGTGAAGCCGCACGTTGGTCTCCGAACGTGTTCAAATCAAGGTTAATTATGGGGATAGAGTCGACATCCAAATCACCGTTGGGTGAGATGCTGTGGTCTCGGTCTGACGCACCAGAAGGACGATCTTCGGTAACTATATAGAAGGGATCCTCTCTGTTGCGTTCTTGGCGCTCGGACCTCCGCTTAATGGCGGCAGATAGGTCGTTTGGTCGACCATCTGGAACCTGGTATGATGAATCTGGGTATAGCTCGACCGTAGCAGACCCAATGGGCATGCCATGATGTTTGGATGTGTCTGCGACATGATAAAACTGTTGAGATGGATGCTGGCTGTCGATCTCGGGGTTCCAGTCCAATTCGCCGAGAAGTGTTGGGAATACTTGATTGAAAGCTTCATTCAGAATGAGACCCCCTGGGAAAGGGACCTTTTTCTGCGCACCAATAGCGACTGGGTTGAGTTCCAACCCAGAGAACAATCCGGGCATTATGGACGATAACAGAAAAGGCATTGCTTCCGAACCATGGCGTTCCGTCACTAGAGCATCAGCTGCCAAGCGTACCATTTCAAGAAATTCAATGGCTCTTTCCTGCACATCCAGATCAGGATGAACTGCCAGGGATTCGAGGAAATTGATAACTTGCGCAAACAGTAGTGATATCTCGCACACCGTTGCTGTGTTCCAATCTTGGTGTGGGTCATTGGCCACTTGTATGAGCACCTTAGGAACTGCCTGAACGTAGAGGGACAATGCCTTAGCTGGAAGTGACATGTTCGAAATGTCGATCAGTGACTGGAGTGTTCGACGAGGGTTACAAAGACAGCCCGAATACTCGCCCACTACCCAAGCTAGGGATCCAAGGGCGTGGCTATCGGTATGAGGTTGAAGGAACAATGCATGTCGGTTCTCAACGGAAATCAGAAGTTCTGCCGCTCTTGTGGCCTGCAGTCGGACTCCTTTGACACGGACGGCGACATTGCGTATTTCTGAACAGATCAGGGACATTATATCGTCTCCACGATCGTCTTCCAGCACCCGAATAGCTCGCGGAAAACGGAGTTGTTTAGTTTGCCGCGGTCGGAGCTTCATCAACTCTACCAAAAGGTCGACATACCATTCAAAGTCGTACAAGTCCGAATAGTTGTTGAAGGAGCATATGTCAAGTATCCGATGTATCACGTCGATTCTATAGCTCGCAGGCAAAGTAATGGGTCCTTTTTGATTGTTCGAGTTCTCTGTTGCTGCGGAATGTCTCGGCTCAACAGGATCAAACGTTGTAGCATCGTGAAGCTGCTTGAGTAACCGATCCACGACGGACTGGAGTGTGTCGCTTGTGACCATCCTAGCTGCAAGCTCCAGGGCTTGAATTCGTATCGAGACATCGGCATCCTCCAAACAATCCATGATGACATCACAGTGGACCGATACTAACGCAGGATGTGAGAGCAGGATTCGATTGAACGCCAGTAACGCGACATATTTGACTACAAATTATTTTTAGTATTCACACTTACTGTTCACAAAGAAACTTACGGTTTGGGTCGGAATTGGCGACAATCATTCCTCGAAGTTTCCCGACACAGAGACTTGCGACTTCATCCCTCTCTTCAAGTGCTTCGTCGCCATCGAGTATGCCTCCTTGAATGACGCCATTGATACATTCATATAGCAGTGACATGGCGGTCGTCGTTTCAATTATGGTCATCAGAGGTCCAGTGAGTTTCCGAATTAGTCTAGGTTCTAAGGGTGTCAAAGTCGCAAACTATTCTCGTTAGAAGCGTATATCCTGCGATAAGGGAACACCATACCAGCTTGATTATCTTGATAGCCATCCAATTATTCCCCCCATCGACTAATAATTCAAAAAGCCTCGGGGCAAGTGGAAGAAAATCACGCGGCCTTCTCCAACCAAGCTCACATATGACGTTGATCACGGCCGTAGTTACACTACCTTCCTCTTCATCGTCCATGAGGCGCTCCCTTAGTTTCGGCCATGCAAACTTGAGCGCCTCGGGATAAACCAAAGCAAGTCTGTAGAGACACACAACTGCCTTTTTGCGCACAACCCCGCGCGAGTGAGAAAGCCGAGATAGAACGTCAGGGAGCAATGACATAGCAAGCGAAGGAGTGATAATGTGCGGTAATGTGGTCAGTGGTAAGGACAGGTTCGGAGTACTCGATGATATGAGATCCTATTCCAGCGTCAGAGAAGTCTTTGAAAACGGAACTTGGGACTTCAAAGACCTTCTTCAATAGATTCGTTGCCAGCATCAATACGTCAGTATCGGGTCTAAAGCTTTGAACTGCCCCAAGGTAGCCAGCTCTCTTCTGCAGATATCTTGAAGATGACATGACTTCCAGGACATGAAAGGATGCCCATGACATATCATAACCAAACATCTCCAGATAAACTATTTTCAAGAGTGCAGTAGCTTTTTTATCTGGAAAATATTAGCGGGCTGCTTGCCGTATCTTGAAGGCGAATGTGAAGTTCAAATATGCATACCCATATCTTGAGATTTGATCTCAGTCCTACATTCTCGAAGACTCTCCTGTATAAACTCATCTTCTGCCCCTTTATGATGCCTTAGGCCTTTGATCAGGTCGTAAAGTGATTTCTCGAACCTAGTTACTTCTAATCAGTGGGAAGTTACACCGGCTCAGCAATCGACCCTACATTTTTAAATGATTGAATGAAGGTATTTGCGACGCTTTGTCTCACAAGAGATCAGGTAGATATGCCATGTGGCTTCAAAGGCTGCAGATGACTGAATATAGATCTAAGAAAATATGAAATTAATTCTCAAAATATGGCATGATTCTGATAGTTATCACGGGGGTCTTTGTCATGTGGGGTATATGAAGATAAACTACTATGATGGATGGTTAAAGTCACGGGTATCTGAAATAGTCTAATATTAATTTTTAGTACCTCTCTATGAAGTATAGAATACCCCATACTTTAGCTCTATAGCGTCACTTTGATAAGCACAGATCCGCCCTAGACAGACAATTTCTCCTGACTTCTGTGAGATTCACGTAAATACAGTTCCTGCTTTGGTTTCCCGACAGACATTCATTTTAACTGAATAATACAGGTTGACACCAACGTTTGCCAAACAATGAGTCGTACAGCTCCAGAACTCCATGCTATTCATGGCTCGAATTTGTTCTCTAGCCTTCATCTGTCACAACAGGCACCGTTGATCCTCAGCCGACGCCTTACATCGGAGACCAATTCGAAGTCCACATTGCTGTTCTCGCCGGAGAAGTTTGAGGAATACAGGGAGATCGAACAGCTCTTATTAGCTTGTTTACAGACTGGAGATGACAGATCAGCACTATCCTGTCTCAATCAACTCGAACAGCGCTTTGGGGCTTCAAATGAGAGGGTCCTTGGGCTACGCGGCATATACGAAGAGGCCGTTGCAGAGGATCGATCTTCCCTGGAATCCTGCTTACGCAAATATGACACCTTACTGCTGGAGAATCCGGGCAACATGGTCTGTAATGCTCTTATTAGCTAGAATTATCCGCTAATTCATATTTGATAGCCTGTTCTAAAGCGGCGTGTTGCGCTTCTGCGTGCATTGTCTCGGCACACAGATGCTATACACAGCCTAATAGATCTGCTGAAGGCTGCCCCTACGGATGCGGAAGCTTGGTGCGAACTCTCAGATCTATATAGGTCTCAAGGAATGGGACTCCAGGCAATCTTCTGCCTTGAGGAAGCATTATTGATTGCACCAAACGCGTGGAATGTAACTACTTCAGAGCACATCACCGTCCACCAGTAGAGAGACTAACGATTCTTTCGTTGTTCCGGGTCAGATTCATGCTCGTCTCGGTGAGCTTCAATACCTCGTCGCTGGCTCTTCCGACCCAGAACAATCATATCACCTATTGCGCGGGTCGATCCGTTCTTTCAGCAGAAGTATTGAACTCTGCGATGATTATCTGAGGGGTTTCTATGGCTTGGCTTCAGTGAGTGCGGTCATGTTCTCCCTACAACACGGCTTTTACCACAAAAACTAATCTAAACATCGAAGGCCTCTGCGATCTTGCTCAAAGGTGAAGGGTATCGAACTTACTTGCAGGATTCTTCATTGTCCCAAGCAGACGATTCACTCTCTGTAGTGCTGCTCGAGAAGCTGAATGCCTTTGCCAAAACTAGGATCGAGAGTATCGTGAAAGAACGGTCCAAGGGGCGCATTCATTCTGAATACAGCCAAGGCGAGCTCATCGCAGCGAAGGAGCTCCTCAATCGTCTCAATGTATCCGACTAAAACCATTCCCCATCGCTGATTTATTGAATTTCCTGTATCGTTTGTCCTCATAATTGAGTTCTTCTTGTGTTGGATCTGGAACTATTCTCTCATTACTTATCTGATTACGCCGAAGGCTTATTCTCTCAGGGTCTGAAGCAGCGTTGTATTGAATATTCAAGGACCTTGCAGTGCTAGATGAAGTACATGTCAGTCTTTCGAACATGATTGAGCGACGAGTATACATGAGGTAATCGAAGCACAGTACCTATAATCCGGTTAAGGGAGCACACCAATTTTTTGACCCTTCATAGTATCAACTTTAAATAGGTATGACCCACTTCCGTCATGGTCCTAAGGTAGTTAGATAAGTGAAAGTCTTACAAATAGGTATTCCCATGTCACAACTCCTTTTTAGACCTAGGATAATTCTGATGACAGTGTCTGGGGTCGATATTCAGTGTAGGGATTTCCTATTCGCATCTCGATCCCCGTATGTATTATGCCTCGGTACATTTCTCCCATACTATGAAGCCATTTTATGAGAAGACATAAATTTTTGGCATTATTACTCAGTGTAAATCTGTACAGTAGAGAGGTAAGGTAGGTACCTTAGGTTTCTTTTCCAGCCTGAAGGCCATTTATTGGCTACTCATGGGAGGCTGAAGGCCTAGGCTTGTATGTGTTCCATCTAGAAACCTGAAGGCAGAATTTATCATGTTAGTAAGAATAAATTCCTCAATTGGGCATTCAGGCAGCACAAGGTATTCGCAGGGTGCCTGGGAGGGTATGAATTAAAATTGCCAACTCAGTGCCTAACGAGACTGCGCATCAAAACATACCTTACCCTACCTAGTAAAATGGAGAAAAAAGGTAAATTTTTCGTCCTCGGTATACTAAAATGCCCAAACTCCGCCTCAAACATATCTGGTCAGGCACCTTCCCACATTTGGGTTCTCTTCTCCTGGTGTCATCGCTAATACCCAAACCACTGTACTGGCTTAAATTCTTCTATTCTTTCCCACTGTGATCAGATACATATGGGAAACTGAGCCATAGCTTCGATCTGAAAGAGTTTGCTCATTACATTTCACCAAGCTTCAGCTAGACTGCGTATTATTGCCAAACCTGGAAACTGCGTTTCAAGAATGAGTGCCACTTTGTTTCAGAGATTGAAGAAACAGTGAATTGGATATGAATTATCAGCATCGCCTTTTCGTTGGATGCCCTCACTAACTCTGTCTCTCTCCGAACATTTTCAAAGGGTATTCTCGACCCAAGTCTGCTCGCTATTCTGGATGGTCATCTTTATGTCGCTCGGAACCGACTCAAGAATAACCTTTTCATAATCACTTCTTGAAATCTATTACAATCCAATTCTTTCTTCTATGACGTACGTTCTGACGGCTTGACCCAAGAACGGCTTGGCATTGTTTTGACTAACTGAACATACATAAGCAGGTTCAATATTACCATTGACCCTAGTCGACGCGGCTCGGACTCATCCCTATCTGACGAGGAAGACTCGTCAGGAGTTCAAGTTTCGCCGCCCTCTGAGTCCGGAAGCCATGAATATCATGACCCTTATGATGAGTGGGCTCACTTACCATATCCGGACGAACTGAAGCCATCTGATTCGGCGTCCCGACCCAGAGCGTCCATTCGCACGCGAAACCGTAATCCGACCCATGGCTCATCATCAGGCCCGAGCCGCCGTCACTCTGCAAGACGTCATGTTATGCCGGAACGGGAGTCATTTGTCCGTCGATCCCGCCGTCAGCCTTCCCCCGACTCCCCAGAGAGTATGGATTCCGCCGAGGAATATGCGACTCCGTATGGTCGGACTTCCCACGAGAGAAGGCTGTGGCCGCCCATGGCTCAAGGCTCAAACTACGCACATAGCACATCACCGGGGCCGTCCTATGTATACCCGAACAGCGGCATATCACCCGGCGCTTTTGCGCATTCTGGTCTTCATCCGCCATCAGATCAACTTGTTAGATTGAGTCACCATCAGACGGGTCACTCGGCAGCTTACAGCCATCCTATCTATGGGTACGGCCCCCAATATCAACATTCTCATGGGCCCCCAATGCCGGCATTCTTCATGCACGAGCATCATCCTGGCCACCATATGCCGCAAGTACACCCTTCTAGCCAAGGGAGAAGTGATGGGCATAGCCCACCACAGCAATCAACACCACATGCAGTTCCACCACATGGCCCATCACACTATGGTGGAAACCCATTAGGCCCTCACGAACTTATTCCATACGGCCCGGGAGGTTATTTCCCATTCAGAGAACCCTACGCCATGGTGCCCGGAATGGTCCCCCCGCCCTACCTCAACACCTACCCCCGCGTACCATCTCCCAGTCAGGGGGAATCAAGTCCATCTCCAGTTCCTGCCGCTGCAGAAGTTGCTAAGGATGAGGCAATTGCAAGGCTAGAGAAGCTGATCCTAGAAGAAAGGACGGAACGCGAAGCGAAAGAGGCGCGAGAGGCTGCGCTTCGAGCTGCAATTGAAAAGGAAGCCGCCGAGCAAGCTGCCCGAGAAGAGCGTGCTGCGCATGAAAAGAAACTCGTCGAGGAAGCCGCCGCTGCCGCTAGAGCGGAGGCGGAACAGAAGGCTGCTGAAGAGGCTGCAAAAGCGAAGAAGGAGGCCGAAGAGGCCGCTGCGGCCGCTAGAGCGGAGGCAGAACAGAAGGCTGCTGAAGAGGCCGCAAAATTGAAGAAGGAGGCCGAAGAAGCTGTTGCCGCCGCTACGGCCGCAGCGAACAAGGGCCCAGAAAAAAAGAAACCCATCAAATTCAAAGATGCTGTCGGGAGGAAGTTCAGCTTTCCTTTTGATTTGTGCTGCACATGGCAGGTATGATCCCCTCTTGGCCTCGCGCAAATGCTCTTTTCTAAAACCATGAGTCTAGGGAATGGAAGAACTTATACGACAGGCTTTCCTCCACATTGAAGTAATAGGGCCTCATGTTGCAGAAGGTCATTATGATCTAGTAGGGCCAAATGGTGATATCATTCTCCCACAAGTCTGGGAAACCGTCATTGAACCGGACTGGACCATTACCATGCACATGTGGCCCATACCAGAGAAGCCGAAGAGTCCGGATCCTGCAGAGGGGGGTACTGTCCCGGAAGGACAAGCAACTGCGGAAACCGCTCCAGGATCTGCTGATAGCGCAGTCATTGTTGCCCCCGATGATTCGAAGAAAAAATCCGAGCCGGCAGCAGGTATGTTCAGATCTCTTTCACATCAACTCTTGCGGTAGTCTTGTTGAAGCCTTCCTTCCCCCGAAACCCTCCACTTTACTTTCTTTTTGATTTCTTCCCC
>JAAAPX010000321.1:0-11004 GCA_012656285.1 Aspergillus fumigatiaffinis | reverse complement strand
TCTCAAAGTCGAATCAGCAAGCCTAATCATCTAGATTAGGGACCTCTCACAGTTGAATCAGCAAGCCGAATCAACTAATCTAGGCACCTCTTACAGCCGAACCAGCAAGCCTAATTGACTAGTAGATACCCTGCGCAACCACCTCTCACAGCCAAACCAGCAAGCCTAGATCTCTAGATTAGGGACATCTCACACCTCAACCAGCAAGCCTAGTCAACTAGACTAGGGACCCCTCACAGCCGAATGACCAAGCCTAGTCACCTACACTAGGGACCCCTCACAGCCTAATCACCTAGACTAGATATCTCTCGCAGCCGAATCAGCAAGCCTAACCACTAGACTACGGACCTCTCGCAGCCGAACCAGCAAGCCTAATTGACTAGGCTAGGGACCCCTCGCAGCCGAACCAGCAAGCCTAATTAACTAGATTGGGGACCTCTCACAGCCGAATCAGCAAGCCTAACCACTAGTCTAAGGACCTCTTGTAGCTGAATCACCTAGCCTAATACACTAGATTAGGGAACTCTCACAGCCGAACAAGTAAGCCTAGCATGCCTATGGCACCCCCTAAGCCCACTAAGCCTACTAGGCTGCCTACTAGATAAGCCACCCCACTCATAGACCTACCAACATCAACTAGGCTAGAACCATGCATGCAAACGTTCCCGGGTCCCAATCTAGCTGAGGGGGGCCTGAATTTATATAGGGTGGTCTGTGCACTAGTCATATTTGCTATATAAGGTGGGCCTATTCAATCCACCCGATTCTAGGGCAGCAAGCTACCTTAGTGAGATTTCAAATTCTAACTTAGATGCCAACTGGTAAACTATCTAGGCTCTCTAAGCCTAGCTACTAGGCCTAGATAGCCTGTGCAGGGACCTCTCACAGCCGAATTAGCAAGCCTAACCACTAGACTAGGGACCCCTCGCAGCCGAACCAGCAAGCCTAATTGACTAGATTGGGGACCTCTCACAGCCGAACCAGCAAGCCTAATCAACTAGTCTAGGGACCTCTCATAGCCGAACCAGCAAGCCTAATCACCTAGCCTAATCATCTAGACTAGGGACCTCTCACAGTCGAATCAGCAAGCCTAATCAACTAGACTAGGGACCTCTCACAGCTGAATCACCATGCCTAGTCACCTAGACTAGATACCTCTCACACCTGAATCACCAAGCCTAATCATCTAGTAGATACCCTTGCGCAGGGACCTCTTACAGCTAAACCAGCAAGCCTAATTGACTAGACTAGATACCTCTCACAGCTGAACCAGCAAGCCTAGCAACCACCTCTCACAGCTGAATCACCATGCCTAATCAACTAGACTAGGGACCCCTCATACCTGAATCACCATACCTAGTCAACTAGACTAGATACCTCTCACAGCCGAAACACCAAGCCTAAACCTTCTGCTTAGGGACCTCTTGCAGCTGAATCAGCATGCCTAGTTAACTAGATTAGATACCTCTCACAGCGAAACTAGCAAGCCTAATTAACTAGACTAGATACCTCTCCCCTACTTTCTAAATATATATATTTCTCTTATACCTTACCTTAGCCTAGTAGCTCTATATAGATATATATATCTACTATCTATACTAGATCGAATTACTATCTAGCCTACTAGGCCTAGTAGTATCACCTCTCTTAAATATATACCTCTACTAGTTTACTATATGTAATCCATAAAATGTTCACTTCTATGAATTTTTAAAAACTCTAGACTTAATATTACCAAGCATGCTATATATCACTATACTACTTAAAATCAGCTCTATTCACTAAAAATAATTATAATTAGTCAGCAGGTAATAAATTTCAAAGTGGCTTTTAACAATTTTTAAAAAATTAGGAATTATGCTTATATAATCAGGCTATCATCATTCTATAGATAAAAGTTCCTAATTTTCACTAAAAATATTAATTACTAGTCATCTAGTACTAGACTCTTAGTGAATACTAGAAATTATTTTTCTCTTAGTTTCTGCCTGAATTATAAGGCCCTACTAGGCTAATAGACACCTCAGGCACTAATCTATACTAGATGGTGGCCTAAAAGGGTATAGGCTTCCCGCAGATAGTGGTCTTGGCAGACCCCAACAAAAAATTTCGACCTTACCCTGACCCCCTAGTTTAACCACCTTCCTAGTAACTATTCTAGAATCTAATAATAGAATATTATAATTTAGTGAATTAGAATTATATATCATTTTCAATTATTTAAAAATATTAAGATTTGACTAGTTTAGGGGATGGTACTGGCTTACCCTCTGTACCATCTCCCTTCTAACCCTAGGATTTGTAGGAGTACCTCCTATGGTACTGGGCGATTATAATGTTAGAGTTGCATAACTGAACCGCTAAAATCGAATCCGACCCTCACCGAACCCGTAGTGGTTTGATTTCGGTGCCTAGCCTAGGGAATCGCACCGGTTTCGGTTTCCCTAGGTTGAACCCGATTCGAGTTCGGTTAGAACCGTCGGTTACAGTTTTTGCGGTTTTATCGGATTAGGTTAACCAACCCGCACCGTTTTGCTTAGAAATCACTAAATACTTAGATATCTCTTATAATTTAGATATTACTAGATAGCCCTAGATCTAGGCTATCTAATGATATAAATATTAATTCAAAATACCTAGTGATTGCTGAGATATAAGGGAATAATTATTTTTGTCAGGGGTTGGTATTGAAGTGGTAATGGTTTATATATATATGTATATTAATGTTCAACAATCACTATAGTCTAAGAATGATTATTAACCACCACACATTTAATTCTATAGATATTGAATTGATATTTTAAATCTAGATTAGTATAATAATGATTATTATATATTTCATATAAAAATATTAATTTTCTATAGGTATAGTGATAGTATAGTAGATAGTATGGTAGATAGTATGGTAGGCAATGATCATTTAAAATTTCAAAACAGCAAAAATTCACCGAATGATAGCGGTTTAACTCGCCCAAAATCAAACCGAATCTAACTATAGTTAGTTAGTACAGACCTATCTATGCCTATCTAGGCCTAGTGGCTGGTTTTTACAGTTAAACTCGAACTGAATCGGAACGGATCAGGTTTGGTTCTGAGTTCTAAGATTTGGACTCAAAATCATAGTGGTTTGGTTCTAACTGGGGTTGGACTCACCCGAACTCAGACTAAATGCAACTCTAGGCGAACCTGACAGGCCCACTTTGTATAGTGCGCGCAGTCAATGCACAGACCACCCTATATAAAAGGGGGCCCCCCCAGACCCTGAACCGGACCTAGGAATGTTTGTACGCACAATTCTCCCCCAGTTGAGCCTGGTGGGTCTATATAAGGTGGTGGAGCTTATCTAGCGGGCTGCACAGGGCCACATGCACTGTGTAGGGCTGCATAAGCTAACTAGCCTTAGTAATCTATAGAATTAGTGGGTTCAGCGGGCTTAGTAGGTCTACAAGGGGTGATGACCTTAGTGATTCATAGGTTAAGCAGGTTTAGCGGCCTCTGTAGGTCTACTAGGGGTGATTTAGCTTGGGAATTTAGCTTTGAGAGGTGCCTGTGCTTATAATTTAGCTTGCTAGTTTGGCTTTGAGAGGTCCCTGCTCGGGGACCTTTAGGTTTATAATTTAGCTTGCTGGTTCAGCTTCCAGAGGCCCCTGCGCGGCAACCTTTAGTTTCATGATTTGGCTTGGTGGTTTAGCTTCAAGAGGTGCCCATGCTTGTGGTTTGGCTTCATGGTTTAGCTTTGTAGTTTAGCTTAGTAATTTAGCTTCATGGTCAGGCTTTGAGGGAGCAGTTTAGCTTCGTGACTTAGCTTTAAGTAAGTAGTTTAGCTTCATGGCTTAGCTTCATGGCTCAGCTTCATGGTTTAGCTTGGTGGTTTGGCTTCGTGGCTCAGCTTCGTGGTTTGGCTTGGTGGTCAGGCTTGGTGGTTCAGCTCAGTGATTCGGCTTCGTGGTTTAGCTTAGTAGTCAGGCTTCAAGCAACTAATTCAGCCTGGTGATTCAGCTCTAAGTGAGTGGTTCGGCTTGGTGGTCAGGCTTTAAGCAACTAATACAGCTCAGTGATTTAGCTCTGAGTAAGTGGTTCGGCTTCATGGTTAGGCTTTAAGGGAGGGGTCTAGCTTCATAATCTAGCTTTAAGCAAGTGGTTTAGCTCCCTGGTTTAGCTCCCTGGTTTGGCTCCCTGGTTTGGCTCCCTAGTTTGGCTCCCTAGTTTAGCTTCCTGGTCTGGCTTCAAGCAACTGATTTGGCTTAGTGATTCAGCTTCAAGTGAGTGGTTTGGCTGGCTGGTTTGGCTTCAAGATATGCCCATGCTTGTGATTTAGCTTGCTGGTTCAGCTTTAAGAGCTGCTAGTGTAGTGACCTTCACCTCTTAATGTAGCTTACTAGTGCAGGGTTGTAAGATACCTACCTACCTAGTAGCTAAATTACTAAGCCCACTCAGCTGATCTAACCACTCTATTAATACACCTCTCTGCCTGGGCTAGTGACTAAGGCAGTTTAGACTATAGTATAGATTCTCTCTTAGTATAAGTACTCTTTCCATCCACCACTAACACTATACTAATACTATACTTCCTGAAGCTATCTAGGCACCTGCTCCTTGTACAGCCAGCTCCCCCTTACACCTCTCTAGGGGCCTAATGCACCTGGAATAGGTAGCTATGCTTATTTAGGGCCTAGGTGTTGTATATAACCATGCTTTCCTTCCACTCCCTCATACTTGAGATATCATAGTTGTTATAGAGATGTCTTAGGAGTCTCTGCTATAAGGTTCAGACCACAGCACACCTAGGGACCGCACAGGCCCACACATCTAGTATAGGCAGCTCTGGGAAGGGGGCCACTAGCTGCATAGTCTAAAGCATGGGGTAGATGTCCTATAGATTATATAGGTCTAGAGTGTCAAGGAGCATCACCTCATCTGCTAGGGTGATACTAAGTGGGCAATGGGCCTGGAGGTGATCCTACATAGAGGTCCACACCACTACTTAGTAGCACCAACTGCAGAGCAGTAGATGCCACCATGGGTAGAACTAGAAGAAATCCCACAGGAGTAATTAGGACTGGTGAACCCTATGCTATGGTGTCTAGCCTAGTAGTATTAGTGGCTGCTCAGCCCCAGGGCTGGCTATAGATGGTGATCTAGAGATTAGGGCTAGCTATAGATCCTCCACCAGCACCAGGATGAACTAGTGCTACTAATAAGAGGCATATTAGTATAGATATAGCATTTCTGGGAGGGGCTAAAGTAGCTGGGACCCCTCTACACTATAGATCTAGTGGTTAATGGATCTGCTGTAGCCAGCCTGAGCTGTAAAGATGCTATCTAGGGTTACTACTATAGAGTATAGATCTACCATAGTGTTATGGCACTGACACAGCCGCACTAGTGCAAGGCGGATGTGACAGGCAGAAACCTGAGGATCAATGATCACCAGTCATCCCAGAGCGATCAGGGCACGATCCGGAGGAATACTTGATCCGGACGGGTATCCGCAGAAAAACAGTTCAGTAGCGGCTTACTAAAGGTAATACCTGAACTGTTTTAAAGGACAATTTGGGTTTGCCCCGAGGATGCCGAATACGGCCCCTCACGTGACATGGTATACGGGTATGCGACATAAATCATATACTGATCGAAAACCCATCTACCAGTATACCACTATACCATCTACCACGACTACCCTCGGAGGAACTCTGGATATATAAGGACACCCATTCATACTGTATCTAGTATTCTTAGTTTAGTTCCTCGCGTTCAATACACCAATCTCACTTGAGTATAAGTTCACTAGTCCGATTCGTCAGTTACTCTCTACTATTGAGTATACGTACTCAATAGGCCTTGCTTCTATCTCTACTGTTATTGTTCTTGTGTTACCTTTGGACTGCCCTTGATCCTGTACGGATCATTGTATCGTTGCATCACTTAAGGCTACCTGGTTGGTAGGCCTCAGGCAAGTATCGGATATAGTCCAGGGACTATATCACCCCGTTCCCAAAGTAGTTGACTAGCAGAGAACAGCAGAGACGGATCCCAGGGTGTGACACATAGTTGCCTTTGCCTTTAGATGCTTTTTAGTGATTGCAATGATTAGATGGTAGTAGGTCAGGGCATGAATGGCAAAGTAACTAAAGAACTTATAGCTGCTCTCCTATAGTAGCTGCCTATACAGTCCACATCTTAGGTTCCCTAGGGGCTTTGATCCTGGTGCTGTAAAGAGATTATAGGAGTTATATACCTCACTTAGTAGTGTAGGGGGATCTGCCATGGTCTGCAGCTTAGCTAGGTTCTGTGCCTCCTAGCATGCCTGCTGGTGATGTTAAGGGCTGTGCTCCTAAGCTACAGGAACCAGCATTACTATGAATGGGTGTATATATAGTAGATACAGGAGCACTAGGTGGCTGACTAATAGGGGAAGGAATTAGGTATAGATGTATTATCATGCAGTGCGGCCCTGGGCTTTATAATCATAGGTGATGATCACCATCTCCTCCTCATGGATGTACAGATTCTGTGGGGTAACAGCAGTGTTCTACCATTTCACTATAGTAAGCTCACTGCTATAACTAGGCTGCCCCTAGGAGAGCTGGATGGCAAGCATTAGCTAGTGCAGGAATGTCTGCATAGATTACTAATAGCACTAGATAGCTAGTGGGTCCCACTCCCTATAGCAGCGTAGTGGTGTCACCCCTATAGGGGGGTTCCCTGCCAGGCATAGGATTGGTGCTGCTATGGCCTGGAGCTAGTTAATAGGCATATCTAGGAAGGAGAACCTACATTAACACTCCACTAGGTTGTCTACTAGCAATCGCACATCTACTAGAGACTAGTGGCTAAGAAGGAGGTCCTGCTCAAGCAGCGTAGTGGCTGATTTAATGACCTACTAGACCCATTAGTGTAGCTAGGTGAGAGGCAGCCTGCTGTCCAGTAGCTGATGATAGTAGACTATCTACAGATCTAGGGACCATTGGATGGTCCCTGGGCGCGGCTTATTGTGGATGATGCTCAGGCCCACCACTAACATAGTAAGGATATTATTTAGGGGGAAGAATGTGTCCTAGGCACCATAGATCCCCTGGATCTCCTAGGCCCATTAGATGTGGAAGTGATGTGAGTCCTAGCTTAGGACATCACTAATAAAGCAGTAGCAGCAGATTAGTAAGGCATATTCTAGTAGGAGCAGCTAAGCAACCTAGGTAATACCAGCTAGCTTTGTGGTATAGTAGTATAGTTTATAGAAACTGTAATTTTAGGGCTGGATCCCCAGCACCACAGCAAAGGCTACTAGGGAGGAATAAAACTTATCCCTACACCAGTAGATGGTATTAGTCATAAGGCAGCTAATGCAGAGGGAGAAGAGCACCTCAGTGATCCATTCCTTAGTGGCTACTGGTAAGGCTAGGAACTAACCAGGGAAGGGATGCTCTGGGGCGGCCTCCCCCTAGTAAGGGTCAGATCTACTATCTTCTAGTCCCTCCAAGCCTTGTAGTGGGTCATTAGGGTCTAGGGAGGACCTATCCTCCTCCTCCTCCTCCTCCTCCTCCTCCTCTGGCTAGCTATCATCTATGGTATTACTCCTATTACTATTAGAATAGGCACTCCCTGTCTCATCCGCGGTGGCCTCTAGGGCCTTAGTGCAGGAATGATTACTATTGGTTCTAGGGGGGCTATGCAACAGGGCCAGGTCTAAATCAGGCTTGGGGGCACTAGAGGTCTGCGGGGTATCCAGCACAGGGGATTAGGTGCTTATATAGATGGGGATACACACTGCCATAGCTCTCTAGAGGCTGGGTGGCTCTGCCTGGAGGGGATAGTCTAACTAGGGCTGCTTGCAGTCACATTATAGGCAGGCCAGGGAACTGGAGTACTGCAGGCATAGGGAGTCATTAGGCTTACTACTATAGGACTAGTAATGCTACCTAGAGTAGGGGTACTTAGTACACCACCACAGGGGCCTGGGGGATAAGGGGTAGCTCTTAGGTTCAGGAGTGGCTATAGCCTTATGGGATTCAGACAGGGGTGGTCCCTGCTTACTAATGGGGTTCAGGTGAGTAGTAAGCCATCACTGCCAGCCTGGGAGCTGAAGATGGGCCTGGAAGGGATTCTCCTCATCCAACCAGATGTCTAGGTTGGGGCATTCCAGATAGTGGTTGAGGGTCTGCCACAGGATTTCTAGCGTGCATTCTTGCTCCTTGTCTAGATGGACCCTGAGCAGACGCTGCTAATCCTCATAGGAGAGTGAGATGGCCTGGAGGAGGAAGCAGAGGAACTGTTTCCAGTACTGTATATACCACTGCTCTATCTCTGGCTGCAGCCATCCTAGGGGTCATCTCCATGTCTACTAACTGGGCATTCAGCAGCTAAAGACCTCCTGGATGGATGTGTAGGTCTGGTCCAGCGTTGCCCAGGCCTAGTTGAGGACCCAGTCCATCCCCCAGCAGATCAGGGTGAGAATATGGTTATATCAGTGCCACATCTCTAGCTCTTCTATAGTGGTGGGTGGGGATCCACCGCCGCCCCACAGCGCCTGCAGTGTGGGCAGGACCTGTGGGGTATCTAGCATCCCTATAGCGCGGACCAGGCTGAGCAGTGACTGCTAGTGGAAGTATTAGGGCCATTCTGTGAACATTAGCTATGGGGTAGTGTCGTCCTGCTGCTAGCACTGGATATTATAGATGAAGACAGAGTTATCCATAGTAGCCAGCCCTATGGACCCCTTAGGACTAGCCCCTAGCAGGAGCTGCCCCTGCTCTGCCTAGAGGATCTAATACTCCTGGGTAAGAGTCTTCTACAACCATTCCAGTATGCTAGACATGGGGAAGGTAGTCATGAGGCTTGCCATTAATAGGGCAGATGGTGGGGGGGACACTGGGGTGATAGTTATAGATAAATCCCATAGGCTGGGCTCTAAGGTCCCCATGCTACTCACTATTAGACCTTCTAGTGCCTGGCACAGCATGGGAGGCGCTGCTAGGCGCTCCCACATAAGGGGCGATGTTAGAGCTGTTAGGGGACTGTCTGGATTAGTCATGCTCTAGCTATCTTTGCTAGTAGCAGCTAGGCCTGGCCCATTGCCCTTAGCCCTGTTGCCCTTGGCCCCATCCCCCTCCCCCCTCTCCTCCTCCATTGCCCTGAGTCCTTCCAGCGCTAACCAGACCTCTGGGGGGTGGGGTCCACCACTGCTGGCCTGCTCCCCTAGTCAGCTGCAGCAGCTCCCCAGCGCTTCCTTATCAGTGCGGTGCTGTGGGATGGAGGGCTTGGTTAGGGCTAGCGTGGGCTGTGCTGTCTGGGGCTGGGATGGTGTGGTGGCGGTGGAGGTGGGCTGCATGGGCAGTGGGTCCCATGGCTGCGCGCTGGGGACACCCACCACCTAGTACTAGCAGTAGCAGCTGTTTGCGAACCAGCATTAGGCGTTGACCTGCCAGGGGTCCTCCCAGCAGACTGTGGGATGGTGCTGGTAGTGGTGCTCCCAGACCTGCCAGGCACTGCTGCTAAGGTAGATCCCGCAGGCACTACAGCACTAGACGCAGTGGGTGGGCAGCTGGGGGATGCGCTTGCTGCCAGGCAGGAGGGACAGGAAGTCTATATAGTCCTGCTGGGGCTGCACGCCCTGGGGCAGTGTGAGGAGCTGCAGGCAATGGTCCTAGGCCACCCACAGCTAGTGGGTTTCCTGGAGGTGTTGCTGCGCTAGGTGGCTGGGGACCACCACCTCACACACCTGGCAGATGATGGCGTTGTGGTTGGGGAGGTAGACATACAGCAGTTGCTTGGTCATGGTGGATGGACGGGGCAGACTGGATGCTGGTGTGGTGTAGTGTGGTTGGGGGTCTGATAGCAGCAAGCTGAAATAAAGGTATGGGAAGGGGTGGAAGTGAGAGATAGGATGTGTTGAGGGCCAGCAGGCCTAGCTAGCACTATTTAAATTATTATGTCTTACAGGCGGGTGGCTAGGGAAAGGGGATGTATTACTTTTTCTGCCCCTTTCCCCTAGGCCTTGGTCCTGTTATACTTGTCTTGCCAGGGGATCTAGCAGGATTAATCTATTTTAAACTAGCATTGTCCAGTCTGTGGCCCTATCAGCCCTAATGGAGGGTGCTCAGGTTGCTAGCCAGGCCTGGTCAGGATCCCTGCTGCGTAGACAAGTCAATTACACTATTAATGCCTAATTGTAATGGGTGTCAGGGGCGTCCTGGGACTTTTGTGCACTTAGGGTTAGTATTTATACCTGTCAACTACCCCACGGCGGTGGATGGGCTGGGGGCACGCATAACACTATGTATAGATTGGCTTGTGGCGTGGCTGGCCGCTGCTGTTGTGGAGATCTAGTGTGATGATTAGTTCAGGTTGCAGCTAGCTGTGGCCGCTGGCGACTGTCAGGGTGGGATGTCCCCAGCGGCTACAGTGGGTCTGGTCAGTCCTATGCTTACTGCATTTAGCACCAGGGCAGGATTGCCACAAGAACCATCTGATGGGGACCCTAGCGGCGTGGTTGGCCACCTAGGGTCTGGGAGAGGGATTCCAGCGCATGGATGGTGGTCAGCAGCAAGGGAGGCTGCCCGATCGCCGGGCCAAATCATTAGTTTTGGTTGTGGGAGCAAGGGGACCGCCAGCATGCGGGCCCTAACCAGGCAGGAGGCGGAGATATATATCACTGCAGCAGAGGTGCATCTACAGCGTGAGATTCCACCCCCCAATGGGTACCAAGTTTGGCACGGATGATCACATAGGGATGAGGCCTGGGAGCAGTTAAGCAGGCCAGCCAGGTGACCTAGATCATCAGGCGCGAGAAGTGGTGCAGCCTAGGTGGGGAGCGGTGCACCCAACAAAACATGCTGGGCAAGCCGATCCTAATAGGTGCATGCTGATTTTGCAGCCACACCGGCGGATCGGGACTCCGCGACTAGGATGATCAGAGGCAGCCTGACAAGACGAACCGAATGATACCTTGATCATGCGGCCTGGACGGCGGGGGATGGGGCCCAGGGGTGATGTAGTGGCCGGGAC
>JAAAPX010000320.1:0-11053 GCA_012656285.1 Aspergillus fumigatiaffinis | reverse complement strand
GTATGGGGTTGAGGGGGCGGAAGGGGGGATGGCGAGGGAGAGGTATAGGATGGTTGGGAGGTAGATTTGAACTGGATGGGACCGGACTGTGCTTGTTTGTTTCTTTTATTATACCCCTGATAGTTGCGTTGGCGAGTTTGCTATTGCTCTGAGGTTTGTCTCTAATATGAAATCGATTGAGGATAGATCTCAAGAAGTATATGCACATAGGTTCATTAAACATCGCAGTCATCTATTACCATACGCGGGAAAGTCCAACTTCACAGGATCATGGCTCAACCCATGTTCTCCACCTCAACTGCTCTGGTCAACCGGCTCTCGTTGGGCTCATACGGGAAGCCCGCCTCTTCGCGTGCCATATCGTTGATGAACCGGCCATTGGGTTTGACAGGTTCGTGCTTGGACATCTTGGACGCGAGGTAGAGCCAGTTCAACACGTTGCCAACGGTGCTGACTTCATCACAGACATTCTTGATCCCGTAGCGGCTCATCTCCCCGTACAACTCGTCATCCGTAAAGAGCTTGAACAGGTACTCGGCCACGGCGTCCGTGTCTCCAACGTCAACCAGGAAACCGCTCTTGTTATTCTCGACCTGTAGAGGGATTCCACCCGCCCTGGTCGCGATGATAGGCGTTCCCTTATGGACCGCCTCCGAGACCTTCACTTCGAACCCTTCCCGTGTGGATAATTGCAAAGCGACTTTGGCTTTGGACATTAGCGCGTTCAGTACCTGGTCCGATGGTCCCAGTCGCATAACAGAGATTTGTTCGATCAAGTAGGGGATATTATGCTCAATGTGAGACACAACGGCATCGTAAATGAGCGAACCATCAGGGTCATCGATCGAGCCGTGTCCGCAAATCAACAACTTCGGAGGCTTTCTGTGAGGCACCGCAGCGGTCAGACGATTGTAGAATTTCTCGTAGGATTCCACAACATCAAAGATGCCCTTGGAGGGGTCAAAACGGGCGATTTGAACAATGTACTCGTCTGTCACTTGTTAGTGGGAAAGGTTTCAACTTGCCCGAAGGAGAAGATGCGGTCTCACCTTCAGGGACATTTATCACAGGCATGCCCGAGTTTCTGCAGGCGGCATTGAAAACGCGACCGTAATATGCCATATCCCAGTCCCGCATGTTCTTATTCAGGCCATCTAGCCTACAATGGAGTGTCAGTCATTTACTCCTACCGGCAAAGGGCTAAGAACGTACCAATCTGTAGACGCTCCCATATAACCCACCATCTCTTTAGGCACGTTCTTCGGTACGAATGAGCTCACCGGGTGAGAAATGAACAGGTCGGCCTGCTTGATCAGTTCCCACATTCGGCCCCATGCTTCCGCCTGAGGCGTGTCCGGTTTGGCAATCAGGTCGCTTCGGATCTGAATGTGGCTCCGGAAAATGACGGGTCTATCCGGCGCCATTTCCTTCGCGATGGGAATCAATGCTGGCATCTGAGGATCGTCCATGATAATTACATCTGCACCTCCTTCCGACGGAGGCCGCAACGGTCCTCCAGGAATCAACCAGTACCTCCTGGCGTTCTCCTGCATCCAATCCGTGACCTTTGCCCAGTCCTCCTCTGTGCACCGCTCTCCAGGGTTTGAGACACCTTGCAGAATGTTGTGGTTCGTCTTGGTAATACGGAAGACACCTGGTCGTGGTTTCGGTACGTACCTTGGACACAATGTCAGCTATTTCTGTAGTCGGTACGGTGGCTCCAAAGTTGACGATCACTCACCATTTAAGATCCGTTCCTAATGAATAGGAAAATCTCACAAAAGCATGCCTCATGAGGGCGACACCTCCGCCTTGAGGGGTGGCACTGAAGAAGGCTATCTTGATATTCCTTTTCTTAAGGTCGGAAGCCCAATGCTCGACAGCATTCCATGTGCGAGGTCGGACCGTCGCCTTGAAATCGTCCAGATCGGTCAAGCGTACGTGGAAGGCCGTATCGACCTCGACCAAACCTAGGAAGCCGACTTGCAGCAACGGGATGTTTTCGGGGCCAAACAGTCTGGGCGTCAGGTAAGTACGCTGACATGCAGCAGGACACACGCAGTGTTTCCCTCACCTGACACATTTCCGTCCCATAGACTCCGCTTGTTCATCGAGCGATCTGGTCTCCCAGCCTGGATAGGTGGGAAGAGGCTGCTTGGACGGCTCATTCTCTTTCCGCTTCTCCTCTGGAAGCACCAGTGGGATGACGTCCAGCTCAGCCCATAGGCGCGAACAGAGACCCGGGCATGCCTCTGCGAGATGCTGTGGCATTGCCAATCCGATGAACTTTTCGAGGTGTTTCTCACTGAAATTCTGCAACTGGTGCACGACGAAGTCGCTGATCGCTTGAGAAAGAGGCTTATCGTCTTTTCGAGGGACTTTCTCTTGAATGAATTCGAGGAGGTACGTTGCGTCACGAATGGCCAGGGCGATGGTAGCATGTCCGTCATCAGTAAATAATACCGAGAGGCCGGCATAGACGGTCTAATCGAAGTTAGAACTCCAGAATTGGCACCTGTCTGAATTAAACCATTCATACCCCAGATGGAGGCGCAGCCCATGAATTCTTCTTGAAATCGACAGAAAGACGACGCTGCTGGTGCACAGATGACCGCCGTCGGAAAGACAGCATGTCGTCGCCAGCCATGGTGTAACGGGGTAGTAGATTATCTATAAAGAGCAGAGGGAGTATAAAATGGCATTGACTCGTTGAAGGAAATGAAATCCTCAGATATGGACTGCTAAAGTGGCGTGTACGACCAATATTATATCCGTCTGTGTAACAGACCAGTTGGTGACCTCACCGGTTCCGACCATGACGTACCTATACCCTGAGGAACAACCGGATGCTGTTTTTAGCCGCAGCTTCCATGTGAGCTTGGGATATTCACGATAATCCATCCTTCAGGTGAGCGCAATCATTGGAGAGATTTGATCCACGCGGTATATCTATATCTTGATTGATCCCCGTCACCTGAAGCTGGGTTGCTTCCGGGACCATGGCGCATCACTTAGCTCCGCAAGAGGCGAAATCAGTCCATTAATCAGGGCGGAGGATCACACAATTCATGTTCGCTCATTGTGTGATCCATGGATGGTTCCGACGGAAGAGATCCCTGGCAGATGAACGGGCCATCTCAAAGGATCGTGGAATGCATATATAAATATTCGACAACGATGAAGACCCCTCTCAGCTCTTATCAAAGCTCTGGGGTAAGTGGTAGACTAGACTACTACGAAACAGCTGAAACGCTTGAATTGCTTGGCTGACTCTGACTCGTGGGGGAGAGCTGCTTAGTCATGGTCAACCCCTTTTATGGCCCCTCTCATCAGGTACCTATGGACTATGGTCCTATATGGATAGCTCGGTACAGGGTCAACACGGGAAATTGGGTCCAGGAGAAAGGAGATTATTGTTCATTTGACTGGTAGGAGTTGACTAGCAACTCATCCAACTAGCTAGCTATCTAGACTAGCCCTCAAGCAAGCAGCGCCGGTCTTTCTGTGGATCGTCGGCTTTTTTGTCTCCAAAAGTCAAATTGACTCCTACAATCTTATTCTCACTCTCCTCGTTTTCTGCTGCCACGTTTGAAACAGCACAGGTGACCTGCTTTTTCCTGCCCCCCTCCCGGTACTCACAAGCAAGGTGCGCAATTCTCCATTTCCCAATACCCATGTGCCTGTCTTGTTTTCCTTGCGTCTCTTCTGCAGATCTCATATTAACTTTTTGCATTGTTTTGACAGGAGAATCCAATTGACTCGAAAACGCTCAGGGTCTCGACGGTTTCTAACTCTTTCCCCTCTCCTCCCCCCTCAATTGAAAGTGCAGGCTGTCGCGTGGGATTGCGACCGAGTCAAGTCCGGCACTAAGACTTACAGTCAAGGAACCCTGTTATCAACTGCTCTGTTGGTCGCGACTCCGACAGTCGCCGTACACTAGTCAAGATGGGTGGACAAGTTTCGAAGATGCTGGGGAAGATATTCGGCACGAAGGAGATGCGGATTCTGATGCTGGGTTTGGATGCTGCCGGAAAAACCAGTGAGTTTCGATCACGAGGAAGACTAAATGGAATTGCTTGGGAACTAACCGGCGTCTCTCCCGCAGCTATCCTCTACAAGCTAAAGCTCACGAATCAGGATGTCACCACTATTCCTACTGTCGGTTTCAACGTTGAGAGCGTCACCTACAAGAATGTCAAATTCAACGTCTGGGATGTTGGTGGACAGGACAAGATCCGGCCTTTGTGGAGACACTACTACTCTGGTAAGAAACGTCACGTCTGGTGCAATCTCTCATCTATTAGGGTACTTACTGACATTCTGTGAATCGCAGGCACTCAAGGTCTGATCTTCGTCGTCGACTCGAGCGACACCGCCCGTATGGAAGAAGCTCGCTCGGAGCTTCATAAGATCATCAACGATCGCGAAATGAAGGACGCTCTGTTGCTTGTGTTTGCGAACAAGCAAGATGTTCCCGGCCGTAGGTTTTCCACAGAAGTGATTGACCAGGATTGACGCTGATTCGATCTCTACCTGGCAGATCTGAGCCCGGAAGAGGTCACCAACGCATTGCAGCTCAACAAGTTGAAGGACAAGTTGTGGTATGTGGCGCCCAGTGTTGCTACGGAGGGGACTGGAATCTTTGAGGGACTTGTAAGTGACTACTTGCCGATGTCAAGCTGCTCGATCCGGCAAATAGCTAATGCTTCTACAGGCCTGGCTTTCAAACAACGTGAAAACTCAACCTCAGAAGTAATTTTCATGTCCCGCGTCCACCAGATCGTGCCGTAATCAGAGGTGTCTTCACGCGGCCTCGTGTACAACATGCCCCCTCGGTCAATTGGTTTTAAGATTTCTTCGTTTCATGTCCGTTTTGATGACAGACGACGCAGCATTCCGACTTCCGCTCTTATGTGCCGCATGGTTCCCTTTTCCTTTTCCCGTCTTCCATTGTCGCTCTTCTTATTTCTTTTCGTCCATGATATCCCCCTCTGTTTCTGTGCGGGTCATTCATACATACCCTTTTACTAATAATTCCTGTCGTCCTTTGTAACCCTGACTGTTCGAGCGCCATTCTTGTCGAATACAGCCGTTTCTGTGACTTTCTGTGTAGAAAGAACCCGAATAGAAGGCAGATTGGACCAGCACATACAATGGAAGCTTAGCATGAGCTAATTTTTTTCGCAATTTTTCCATTTGATCTATTCTCTCACCTTCACGTGATGACCATCGTTGAAGCAATATCGGCTTGGCTATCGGACCTGTCAGCACTCAATCATCCTGGGAATCCCTTCCGCCGTCTGCTAGCACGTTCAGCATGACGGAAGATCGATCCACCAACAGGGCTCACCAAGGAACACGGAGTAAAGCTCCCAACCTGTCGGTAAGATTGCGTGGATCATTCCCGGATGATTCAATGCATCGTCAAAATTACGTCGATCCGTAGGGTGCAAGCAACGCGTCAACATCTCTCCCTCATACAGTCTTCTACAGACATCGGATATTCTGACTTGGGCACAGGATCAACTCTTCCAGGAGGGCTCGTCCACAACCACAGAATCAGAAACATGTCAAACTGACGCAGAAAGGTGGCGCAACGGACCCAACCTCCACAGAAAACAATATGGCCACACGAGAACATAAATAGCTCGCTGGACTCGAGCTCCGCCGGCTCGAAAAGTTTCTCTTGTTTTGGAGATTTGGATTATATCTCTGATTCAGTGATTATCGGTATAAGTCAAGTCAAGCCAAGCACAAGCACAAGCAGAAACAAGCATCTAAGTTGCATCAACTCGATCAGTCACAATGCCCGACTACAGAAAAGGAGAAAAAGTCCGTTACAAGCCTGTCGGAGGTATGTCCTTCCTCACTTCACCCACCCAATCCAGGAAGATAGCTATATGCTAAGCTCGTTTGCAAGGCCCCGAGTCCAAAACCTCCGAGGCTGTCGGCATCATCCGCGAGGTTGCCACTCAGCCGACTCAAATGACGGGTCGCAATGTAGCTGCTTCGGATGAAGAGCCACGGTACACGGTGAGTTACTACTTCATTCAGTGTGTTGCTGCGGAGCTAACTGGGGGAACAGATTGAGAATGCGCGTACGCATAAGCAGTCGGCTATCAAAGAGTCGAATATCTTGGGGCCTGAAGAGTAAGGTGGTTGATGGTCGAGGCCGGTTGCATAGACAGGGGAGAGGGGAGAAGGCAATGGTGTGTTTCTGGTCGATGAATGATCACTTGATTTTTCTGGCCTAGGCAGATATGGAGTAGAATGGATGGATTGTCTGATTACTTTGCTTTATCGTATGCTTGAGACAATCATCCAGTAAGTCGTAAGGTAGTTTTATTGCTATATAAGGTGCGCTGCCTCCCTGGCCGCATGGATCTGCTTGTTTTCTTTTCATGTACAGATCCGAGCTTGACCGAGGCAGTGTAGCTAAATGCAATATACCACACGCCGTGACTTAGATAAATAGGTATGGTTTCAATGCGAACGATATATCTCGCGTCTTGGCTGATACTCTAAATGCAACATAACTAAAACTAAGAGCTTGGCTACATGGAGTTAGCATCTCATGCGGATATATTAAAGCCCCAAGGTACTTAGTAGCCACCTTTCTCCGGGTTGGCTAAATTAAATCATTCTTCCAACGACACTGTTAAGACTTCTGAAGAGTGGTATGATGCTATCATGTTAATATAATACTTTTATACACAAGAATCATACGTTAAGTGGTATTCTCGTTACTCATTAAATCGTTTGGAACTCCATCCTCAACCAGGCCTCCTATGGGTCTCATTGTTGAAAATAGACCAATGAAGAGAAGACAGACATCCGCAGCATTCCCATTCTCCAAATATCATTTGATGGTCGTGCTTCACAGCTCATCAGGCCAGATATCGTTAGCAATTTCGCGGACAAGCTTCAGCTTGTTGATCATGCCATCCCAGTCAATTGCGTTACCTTCACGGTGACTGGCAAAACCGCACTGGGGGCTGACGCCAACTTGCTTGAGGGCCTCTTCAACGGTAATGTTGTTGCCCTCGGCGATGAACTTGGCAGCGCCGTAGACGCGCTTCTTCATCTCCTCCTTGTCCTCGAGCTTAGCGAACTTGCTGGTCACGACGCCCAAGATGACGTTCTTGTGGCGAGGAAGCTCCTTCAGAGGCTCGAATCCACCAGCACGGGGGGTGTCGTACTCCAGGTAGTAGGTGTCGACGTTGAGTTCCTTGAAGAGCTTGGTAGCGATGCGGTCGTAGCCTCCCTCGGAGAAGTGACGGCTACCAACGAAGTTACCGCGACAGATGTGAACACCGACGTGGAAATCGGCAGGACGCTTGGACAGCAATTCGTTGTATTGCTTGACGTACTTGTCGAAGGTCTCATCGGCAGTGGCGATGTTCAGAGGATCGGCCTTCCAGCCCTCCAGCATCTTCTCTGAGCAGAAGTCTGGTGTTGGGGTTAGCATGTCTCCTGTCCAGTCAAAGACATGTGATATCCAGAGTTCTTACAAGCAAGGTTGGGGTCATCGAACTGGACGTTTCTGCAGCCAGCATCGTACAGGATCTGCAGTTCCTCCTGGTAGGCTTTGGCGATATCGCTCAGGTACTCGTCCTCGGTGCTGTACACATCCTTGGGGAAAGCCTTGCCGTTCTTGTAACGAAGGTGGTACCAGTTGGGAGCAGCAAGAGTGAGCTTCACGTTCTTGACCTCTTCGGGGGCCACCAGGCTAGCCAGGTGCTTGAACTGGTCGACGTATGTGCTGCCAACGTGCTTGATCTTGCCAGTGCAGATGACAGTCTCACCTGGCTTGTGGCCTGCTTCCAGGAATGCAGCAACATCAGGAGCATAGAGGCGGAAGATATCGGAGTCAAACTCGGTAACCTCCTCGAAGCCCTCAAGACCAGGGAAGAAACTGCCCCAGAACACTGCATGGAGAATGGATCAGCTTAACCTCCGTGTGAACGTCTGCAGGCCAGGAAACCTTACTGTGTCTGCAGTATTCTCCATCAGAAAGAGCGGGATAGCCCAGCTTCTTCTGAGTCTCGACAATATCCTTGATATCCCTGTCCTCGACAGCCTTGAGCTCGGCCGCAGAAGCCTGTCCCTTCTCGAAGGCTGTCTTGACTTTCAGGAGCTCCTCAGTCCGGAGGAGAGAGCCAAGGTGCTCGGCACGGAAGGGCGGGTTACGGTGAAGCTGAGCCATGGCGAGTATACAGGATCTTACTGAGCGTTGCCGTCACCACCAGAACTATGAGCTTAACAGAGACGAGAAACAACAAGCACGAGGATGTTTGGAGGAAGGAATAGGTCAAATCCTTTACTCTCGGTGACAGAAGTTGAGGGGGCAAATTGACCCCCTCCCCCAGCAAAGGGGCTCATGCAGAGACGATCCATGTTTTCACTTTGCCGGTTCTTCAGTCATGCTCAAGCGTGCCGATGACATCCACCTCACGATTCTCAGCCCCACATGTTGTGTCTCTCCACATCCTGAAGGTCAGAGCCCGATGTCGCTGAAAAGAACGAGGTTTCATTGCAGACAAAGGATTATGGTTCTATGAAAGTACATGAATCCCACTCAAGGAGTCAAGGGTGATGTGGTGGGGCGCATGAAGCTCTCCAGTTCCCCTTCTATATTAAGCGATCATAAAGCAAGGTATAGCTCACGTAACCTGGCCGAGGTATTCCCGTACTCTTGTCTTGCGAGGGTTGGTAAATGTAAATTCTCTTCCTAGTTCCTCCCATGTCAAGCATTGCGGAGACAGGCTCCACAAAGCCACAGTCAAAGGGGTTTTACCGATGGCTGAGGAGAGTCTGCACGTAGTACGTAGATAGGAGAGTTCGGATATATCGCACACGACTAGGATATTCTGCTAATAATTGGAAAGTGGGGAGTTTCCACCGATAAGTCCGACTTCATGAGGACAGACTCAAAGATCACCTTCCCATCCTGCAGTTATCATGGCGAGAGAGTACGGTAGTTGTACTTGTGGTATGTAAGTGGGGATCATTCGGCACTTGGTCCTTTTGTCTTCCCGAGAGACTTTTTGTCATCTGTACTCTCACCGCCTCCAACAGTTCACTCGAATAGAAACAATCGACTATCGACTATCGACTATCCATCTAGCTACACTGGCCTGACATCTCTTTCATCCAATCCGATATGGGGATATGACAGTTTCACGCAAGTTGCGGGATCCGTCGTCATGTGAAGCTCATTGAGGCCACTGAGCGCTAACGCTAACTCCATAGTCAGCAAATCGGACCATCAATCATTGCTACAATGTCCGCAGAGACTTCGCCGTTTGAGTCGCTACCGAATGAGCTAATTGATCAAATACTGTCCAATCTTGCTACTGATCCTCCTTCGTGGTCTCGTTTCGACCAGCCCCCGTGCGTCCGTATAGCCAAATCTGCCACCCGTGACCTCAAAAACCTATCGCGAACCTCCTCTCGCTTCTTAGAGGTCACGCGGCCGCGGTTGTTCGCACATGTCTGCTTTGATATCAGTGAGGGAGAAAGCTTTCTACAGTTCGTCCAGAAATGGAACCTGTGTCGAAGCGTGAGGTCCATCCTGGCGCGGGGAAATACTGGTTCAGATCCTCAGGACGACCCCTCATGGTGGCGTAGGATTCTGCACCACCTCGATCCTCTGCGTATCACTATTCTGGCGCCGCCGTCGTTTATCGGAGCAACGCTAGGAACTAAGATTATGGATGGGCATAACTGGGCTTTCCAGATCTCGCTACAAGAACTGCAATTGGAGAGGACGGAACCGCAGGTAGCACCACCTCCGGTCTCCCATGTTGAGGCATGCTCGGGGCTTCTAGCAGCTCGGGAGTGGTCATCGCTGCAGTTTAACGAGTCCTCCTCCTTGAAGGCATATAACCATTATGAGTATTTTCTCTTCCAGGTCCCTTCTGTGTTTAATAAATGGGGCTCGTTGTCCCGATCCCATCCAGAGAGTGTCTCTTTATCTCTCTTGCTCAACAAGTTGACAGCATTTCATTACACTGCTGTTTTTCCGTTCTACAACCACGTCAAACTGGTGCTGGATTCTGTGAAGTTGATGACGAGTCTGCGCTCGCTCAGTGTACGATTGGCACCGTGCTTAAACGACAAGGCCACAGAGTTGGAGCAGAGGGGATCTATGGATCCAAGCGATCCGTGGATGGAGCTTGCGACGGGCTACACTTTAGTTGCACATGCAGTTCGGGACCTGGGAAACAAAAGTCTTGTACATTTCTGCGCATGCGACTATGAGTCTGATGCCCTTCGGCCGGAACTTTCTACTATATTAGCAGATGTTCTGGGTGACAGTGAATGGGCCCATGACGGCCATGGGAACTGGGTTAGAGGAGCGAAATGAGACTCGGGTCAGTCTATAGGCGACTTTACTTATGCGTAGCGTCTACGTCTTATAGTGCATATTCCAATATCATTGATTTCGGAGCCTCAGGCATCAAGAACTCTATCCCACTACCGTAACCCATCATCCGAGCTGGAAGTTAAGGTGCTCAATGATCTAATGCTCACCTGAATAACATGTCACACCCATCCCTGCCTGGGTCTTAAACCTGTGATGGATCCGTCCATCCCAGAGCCATCGTTGCACAATATTTTTTGGTGGTCCTCTGCCCGACCAATTGCTACCAGCACTTACGACAGGGCATCGCACGCTCTCGTACTATATTCATGTCAAAATGTCTTCATCGGGCAATGCATACGCTGCTGAACCAGCCTATCCAATTCTGGCTGATTCACTACTATCCAGTCGTACTATGACGTCTAGGATATCAGAGCAGCCCGATGAGCCAGATCAATCAGCCATCTGGAACCTAAGAAAGGACATCGAAGAGGCATTCGAAGGCCCATCCAGCGTTTTCCGCTGTGGCAGGGTAATCGGATTTTCGAAACTGAAGCAGAGAACTCAAGAAGATGATGACCATGATCTCATCGGCCAGGTAAGCTGGAATCTCTCAATATGACCTGCAGAATAGCAAATCATATCAGGCACATATCTGTATACACAACCCTAGAAGTCATCTCACGC